>LZPO01066417.1:132877-143301 GCA_001675575.1 Neotoma lepida | reverse complement strand
GGTTCTGAAGCCAGAACATGCTGACCATGTACACATGTCACAATTGCTGCTAATGAGATGGAGTAGGACAGCAAGCTATGACTCTGCCTGGGACAGATGGATTTCTCACCAGGTGTCACCACCAAAACCTGAGCAGTTGCAAATAACTGGGATGGGCTGGTGACCCTCAATAAAGGAATCNACCAAGCAAGGGGAAGTCATGGGTAAGAGAGCAAGGGTCTGAGTCCGCTGCCAAGTTCCAGCTGGAGCGATGTTAGCTCCCCTCTAGGGCTTGGTGACCCTGAAGGAAGAGCATAGCTGTTGGCAGATGAGAGGCAATCATGGAACAGGAGCCCCAAAGAAGTCTGGGATGAGAGGTTGGGTAGTGAGCTGTGGGAGCGTATGTACGGGGCCAGTAGCTAGTGAAGAGGACAGGAAGGATGGTCAGAAAGATGTCAATGTGGGGNAAACTGGGGTGCCCCGGGAAGTGGCTAGTGTCTAGAACCATGAAGAGGAAGTCACATGAGTGCCTGTCCCTCTGTTGGGTTTGGTCAATGTTCCCCATGGACCATAGGAGATGACAGCACGTGTTGCCAGCAGGTTGGGGACATGGTGGAATGGACAGATCTANCTCCTATTTGGAACGTCTAATAGGTCCAGGAACAGGAAGTGGCTCTGACGGGATNAACTAGGACCCCTTATGAGATAGCGTGCAGCACAGGTGGTTTTTCTGTGGCCCAAAGATGAACCTGGTCTACCAAGTTGTTTCCCCAAATACAGCTCTTCTTCTTTTTTTCCTCTTCTTCCTCTTCTTTTCTTCTTCCTCCTCCTTCTGTTCCTCCTCCCCTACTCCTGTACCCCTGGGAGTATATTTGAAGTACTATAACACAATATGTGCAGGGTGGCTGTGGAAAGCCCAAGAGTGGGGCAGAAGCCCCTAGAGTCTCACACCACTCTGGTCCTCAGAGTGGTAAGTATANCTCAATATTTCCAAGTTCTGAGGACTCAAGTTAGCCTTCCCCCATACCTGCGAGGATGGCAGCAAGGAAAATCCTTCTGTGGTGGTTGGTCTGAATGAAAATGGCCCCCATAGGCTCATAGGGAGTGGCACAATTAGGAGGTGTGGCCTTGTTGGAGTAGGTGTGGCCTTGTTGGAGGAAGTGTCACTGGGGTGCGCTTTGAGGTTTCAGAAGCTCAAGCCAGGCCCAGTGGCTCTCTCTCTCTTCCTGATGCTCTCAGCCCCTTCTTCAGTGCCATGTCTGCTTCACTCCGCCATGCTTCCCACCATGATGATAATGGACTAAACCCTGAAACTGTAAGCCAGTCCCCAATTCAATGTTTTCTTCTGTAAGAGTGGCCAGACTCATGGTGTCTCTTCACAGGAATAGAAACCTTAATGAAAATACCTTCCTTCTCACTTCCACCTTCCCTGCTAGTCCAGAAGCATCCAAACCTGCAAATAGTGACCTAGGGAAGAGGGGCCAAGANACATAAAGGGCAGAAAGGTCATTTCATTTCCGGGTGGATGCCCAAAGAGGACAGCAGGGGCAGCAAGAACTGATTCTAGCCAATACCCTGGGACCAGTCAGACCCTTTCCACCATTAACCTGGGTCCACACCTGAGAGTTGCAACCTTCTGTCACCTTACAGTGCTCAGAAAACTCCTAGGACTGCAGACTTCTGACCTGAGCATGGGTGGAAACTTCTTGAGATGGACTCAACATGATACAGGAAGGCAGTCTGACTTTCCCCAACTGCTTACTAGTCCAGCTTCCCCAACACAAACCAATTCAGTGATGGCGTGTGAGGCTGTCTTTCCAGCCAGAATGTGCACTCCTTAGGGCACTGGCTTCAGCACCTGGACCAGGGCCAGATACATGCTTTTCCTGCCTTCCACCTGACCCTGGATTTTCTGAGGTGGCTTGAGGGTCAGGGGTAGCCCAAGATCTCAGACAGAACAAGTTTTCAGCCCATGCTTCCTGGCATCTCCAAGTGTCAATCATGTAAANCAGTTAGTCTTTGAGGCCATGAGGGAATGAACCAACAGTCAGTCAGACAGTCAGTGGGGCATTGATTGGGAGATGGCTGGCCACCAGCCTTGCCAGCCAGGCAGCCAGTCAGTCTGAGATCACTCTGCAGGTAGTCTGATCTGGTCACCTTTCTCCAGAGTCCCCTCCCAAGACACCAAGGGGAACTGTCCTCTCTGGAGCCTCCTGCCCTCCCCCACTCAGAAGGCCCCTGGAGTCTGAGGTAGTCCTGGCTGGCAGCCGAGCTGTGTCGAAGACTTGGACTTGGCAGCCTCCTGGCTGGAGCTTANGAACTGCCCCTCCCCTCCTTCCCCCTCCCTCCCCTCCCAAGGTGGGAACCCAGGCTCTGCCAAAGCATTACTAAGAGCTGTGGTGACGTCACCTTCTCTGTTCCCACCGCCCTCACAGCTTACCCTTCACTCTTGGCTGACCCTGTGAGGATGACACATTCCATGTGGGGGAGGGGGCATACCTCCTCTGGGACATTCACAGAAGGTCCCCTCTCCCAGACCACTGGCTGCCTCCTGTGGTGATATTCCCTCAGTGGAATTACTAGGCTCCAGCCATCACATCCAGTTCAGATGCAAAGTAGGATGTCTTCACTTACCAGTTGGTAGCCAGGGATAGGTGACTTTACCTCCTGAACTCACATAACAGGTAGCAGTACTAGGTCCTTCCTTGGTCTAGGTGCCAAGCTGAAGGTAGATGAGTCCAGGTTCTGCTCCCACTGGCATTGTGACCCTCGGTTTACCTCGATTGCCTATGAAATGCTCACTCTTGTCTTCTCACTGCTGTCATGGTTACCTGAGGGGAGGGACCATTCAGCAATGTGCTTACTATATAAGGTCAACATTGGCTTTCAGGGACCAACAAGGCAATCNCCTATTGTGGGATGCAGCTTGGGAGGGAGTCCCAGGACATCACATGAGAACTCCCAGCATCATCCCTGCGCCCTCAGTATGGCCAACAGCTACCANCTCAACTGCCATCATGTTCTCTTCTCCTTCCTCTGAACCTGGGTGGAGGTTTATGCAGGATCATCCTCAAAATGTAACGAGGCTGTTCACTCCAGCCCCTGGCACCTGGAGTTTGANAGCACAGAATTCAGAACTGAGAGGGCTGCTGCCTGGACTGAAGTCAGCCTCCACCCCAGCAGGAGGCCAGAAGATGAGTGAGCCCGTGCTGGAATGCTCTGCCCACTTCGCTATGGATGACCATTGGGCTGCCCCATAGCTGCCACTTCTCCCAAGGGTGCTGGCCAGAACTCTACTCCATAGCTGCCACTTCTCCCAAGGGTGCTGGTCAGAACTCTACCCCAGCAAGGCATGATGCAGCACGCATTCTATCCCCACAGACAGTACCAAAAGTAGAATATGTGGATACCCAGCTTCCCAAGATGGGGTGGTCTATTGGGGAACATACACATGAAGGCATGGGGGTGTCTCACAGGACTCCACCCTTCTTGTAAGGGCAATTGACAAACCACACTAAGGAGAAATGAGGAAGCACCCCACCTTAAGCACAGCATCATGGGAAAGAGGAGATGAGCACACAGAGCGACAAGCTGGTCCTGAGGCGAGCTCCCCTTGCATGGATGCAGCCCTTGGATCATGTGCTTTGGCAAAGATGTCTGTTTCATGTGGTCCTTTGTTGGTAATGCTCAAATGTGACTTCCAGGACAAAAAAAATTAAAAAATTAGNAAAACAAAACANAGAGAGTTAGGGCTATACCTTGGGGTAGAATGCTTGTCTAGCACACAAGAAGTCCTGGGTTCAATCCCCAGTACTGAAAACAAACCACCACCACCAACAACAAAGAAACCAGAAACTATTCCTCTGGAGGAATATGACATTAAAGACTCTCACAGATATCTTACTAAAAAAGTAATCATAAAACACACTAGGAAAACAGTCCAAACAACAGCCAGGAGAAGCAGAATCAGACAGAGCAGGGCCCATAAACAGTACTGTGATTAGATTCAAAGACAGAATTTGGGGTTTGTTGCTTTGTTTTTGAGACACAGTATTCCACAGTCCAGGCTGGCCTTGGACTCGGTATGTAGTGTGACCTTAAAACCCGGATCATCTTCCTTTCACCTCCATTGTGCTGTGATTACAGATGTGCACTCCTCTGCCCAGCTCGGGGTATTTTTGAAAAAAAAAAATAAGAAAGACTTGAAAATATGAGCAAGTAACAAGGGCCCATACAAACAATATGGCTTGGAAAATGAAGCTTCTAGAAATAAACCTAATCTTTAAAATTTCAGAATTCAAAGTACNGGGGAAAAATGAATAAAGCTGAAGACAAAATTGTCCTGGTTCAGAGAGAAAGGAGGGGGATGCAGNAGGGATGCCCCTAAGAAGACANCAAGGAGGGCCCAGGGAAGAGGCAATATCTAAAGAGATGACNGGCAGTTTTTAAAAACTAGTGAAAGACACCAGACCTTAGACCCAGAAAACCCAACACTTCCTAAAACAAAACAAATCCCCCAGCCAGTTGTGGTGGCACACACCTTTAATCCCAACACTCAGGAGACAGAGGCAGGAGGATCCCTGTGAGTTTGAGGCCAGCCTGATCTACAGTGTGTTCCTGGCCAGCCAGACNTATGCAGTAAGACCATCTCGAGGCAAACAAACAAGAACCAACCAAAGAACAATTAAAAAAACAAACAAAAAACAGGGTCTGGAGAGATGACTCAGCATTAAGAACATTGAGTGCTCTTCCAAAGGACCCAGGTTCAATTCCCAGCATCCACACGGAAGCTCACAGTTGTCTGTAACTCCATCCAGTTCCAGGACATACTCACACAGACATACTATCAGGCAAAATATCTGTGGTGGTTAGAATAACAATGTTCCCATAGGCTCATAGATTTGAATGTCTTTAGGGAATGCTAGTACTTGACAGAGATTAGGAGGTGTGGCCTTGTTGGAGGAGGTGTGGCCTTGTNGGAGGAAGTATGTCACTGGGGTNAACTTTGAGGTTTCAAAAANCTATTCAGGCTCAGAGTCTCTCTTCCTGCTGCCTGCAGATCCAGATGTAGGACCCCAGCTATTTCTCCTGCACCACATCTGTCTGCATGCCACCATGTTCCCCACCATGATGACAATTTATTTTTGGCTAAATTCTGCATATGAGGGAGAACAAGTGGTTTGTTTCTGAGATTGTGACTTACTTAATCAATTCCTGAAAATTTTGTGATTATATATATACATCTATATGGATAGTAGTCCATATAGATGTATATATGTATACATATACACACACACACATATATATAATTTTAATTACTCATTAATCTGTTGATTGACAGCAAGGTTGTCTCCAATTCTTTGCTACTGTGAATAAAGCAGCCACAAACATTAGGATGCAAATAGCTCTGTTAGAGAATTGAGTCTCTGGGTGTATTGTTTTTCTGGCTCTAACTCTGTCATGGATTTTTTTTTTTTTTTTTTTTTTTTTTTAGTGGTGGTGGTGGATAAGTGCATAAAAATATATTCGATAGTGAGAGTATAAAATACAACATGAAGCTTTACAGCTTCCATTCCACATGGCTAGAAGTTCATTGAGATATATAGACTTTGGGTCTAGTTAACTTTAGTGTGTGATGTTTTTACATTTGTAAGTTTTTATAATGAANTTTTAATTTTTTTTTTAAAAAGAGCCAATATACAGGTTCATCAAGAATGCAGGACTTACAATCAATGTCCAAAAGCCATTCTGTTTTTCCANCACTAACCCTGGTAGACTTGAGATAACTCCATTCACAGTGGCATCAAAATGAGTAAAATACTCTGGGATATGGTTAACAAAAGAAAGGCAAAGATTTCTCCCTAAAAACCATCAACCATTGCTGAAATAAATTAAGGGAAGCATAAATAGATGGAAATATCTTTCTTCATACACTGGGAGATTCACATTGTTCAGATGGCGATACAGTCCAAATTGATTTACACACTCAGTGCAACTCCTATCAAAATCCCAGCAGGCTGTTTTTACAGAAACTGACAGGCTGATCCTAAAATGCATATGGAAATTTAGGGGAAGAAGAAGAATTAAAACACTTGAAAAAGAACAAAGTTGGAGGCTTTGCACTCCCTGAGTTTAAACCAACCACAGTGCTGAAGTAATGAAGACAATGTGACTTTGACAACGGCTGGATCAATGGAACAGTACCGAGAATCTAGAAATAAACCCAACAGGAATGGAAAAGGTGCCAAGACAATTCGGCGGGCAAAGAATATTCTTTTTGACAAATGGTTCTCAAGCCACCGAGTATCAACACACAGAAGAATGGAGTCGGGCTCTTACACTGGGTACTAAAATTATCTGAAGATTGATCACAAGCCTGAATCAAGAACTGAAAAGTTGAACATTCCTAAGAATGTGCAGGAGTGCAGATGAAATCCTAAGGCGATCTTAGGTGAGATTACACATTCAGGTTTAGATACAACCCCAAAACACACTGAAAGGAAAAGTAGACAAAAATGTTTGCACTGTGAAAAACACTATAAAGAGAGTTCAAAGAACTGCAGACCATGAGAATGTGTCTGCATACACACAAGAGCTGGCACCAGACTGAGGGAGGACCACCAAGCTGAAAAACAGGCAGAGGGATTGACAGATCCAATGTGTTCAGAATGATGTGCTAGAGACCAGGCAAAGGATTTGAAAATACTTTTCTTTGACCGAGCTATATGATTGGCCAATGGGCACATGGAGGGTGGGGACAGCCAAGCACCAGTAGTCATTAGGGAAATGCAAAGTAACACTAATATGAGACATTACTACTTCATACCTTGTAGGATGGCTATAAAAAGGAGATGGAGGAGGAGGGAGAGAAGGAAGAAGGAGGGTCGGGGGAAGGGAAAGAAGAGAGGTAGGAGGGAGTGGTGGTTTGGATGAGAATGGTCCTCATAGGTTCATGTATTTGAATACTTGTTCCCCAGTTGGTGGAACTGTTTGGGAAGGATTAAAAGATGTGGCCCTGTTGGAGGAGGTGTGTCACTGGGGGTGAGCTTTGAGGTTTCAAAAGCCCTTGGCATATTCAGTTGGCTCTTTCTCTGCCTCCTGCCTGTGTATTAGATGTAAAGCTCTCAGCTAGTGCTCTAACACCATGCCTGCCTGCTGCCATGCTTCCCTCCATGCTGGTCATGGACTCTAGCCCTGTGGAATCATGAACCCTCAAATGAAATGCTTTCTTTTGTAAGTTGCCATGGCCATGGTGTTTTGTCACAGCAATAGAAAAGTGACTAAGACAGAGGAGGAGGGAAGGGGGAGCCGGAAATGCAACATTAGCAAAGATATGGATAAATAGCAATGCTCATACATTCCTGGTGGTAATACAAAATGATGCAGCCACTTTGGAAAGCAGTTTGGCAGTTTCTCAAAACATTAAACAAGAATTTATCATATGATACAGCAATTGGATTCCTGGATATAAACTTCAGGGAAATGAAAGCACAACCTCATAAACATTGTCTCTTGNCTGGTTTTATGTCAACTTGACACAAGCTAGAGTCATCTGAAAGGAGGAAACTCAATTGAGAAAATGCCTCCATAAGATCCACCTGTAGAGCATTTTCTCTTCCTTTCCTTCTTTCTTTCCTTCCTTCCTTCCTTTCTTCTCTCCTTCTTCCTTTCTTTCCTTTTTTGAGACAGGATGGCCTTGAATCACAGAGTTCTACCTACCTCTGCCTTCCAAGTGCTGGGATTAAAGGCATGTGCCACCACCACCAGGCAGGCATTTTCTTAATTAGTGATTGATGAGGGAGGGTCCAGTCCATTGTGAGTGGTGCCACTCCTATGATGATCCCATGTTCTATAAGAAAGCAGACTGAGCAAGCTGTGATGAACAAGCCAGTAAGCAGCACCTCTCCATGGCCTCTGCATCAGCACCTGCCTCCAGGTTCTTATCATGCTTGATTTGCTGTCCTGACTTCCTTTGATGATGAACTGTGATATGGAAGTGTAAGCCAAACAAACCCTTTCTTCCCCAAGTTGCTTTGGTCAAGGGTCTCATCACAGTAATAGTAACCTCAACTAAGACACATTTGGTACATGAATGTCCACAGCAACTTTATTCTTAACAGACATCTGAACTTTGGTTGAAGAATGATTAAGTAATAAGAAGTGGCATATTCATACAATGGAATACTACTTGTAACAACAAGGAATATGGTGCTAGTTACATGGAACGACATAATGAGCCTTGTTTTGTTTTATTTTGTTTCAGGCAGGGTCTCATATAACCCAGGCTGGCCTTGAACTCATGATATAGCTGATAATGGTCTTGAACACCCAATCCTCCTGCCTCTACCTCCAGAGTGCTATAATTACAGGAATGGACTCTACCCCTGCCTCTAAAATGATGAATTTAGAAATCATATGCTGTATGATTACACCATGGATTGTATGATTAAACTAGGGAAATCTATAAAAATACAAAACAGAGTACTTGATGGGTGCCAGGGGATGAGAGATTTAGGAAGCAGTGTGGAGCAGCTAATTACTCTGTAGTTGTTTGTCAGGTGATGAAAACATCCAAAAGGTTGGTTACCTGCATCTTGAACGACCCCATGAATACACAAAAGGCCGCTGAACCACGCCATTCAAATGCATGGATTTCATGACTATGAAATGACAGAGAAATAAAATTGTTGGCTTTTTAAAGCATTTATTTTGCACTTCACAAAGGAAGGGAAACATTCCATTTGGAAGACCTGAGATGCAAGAGAAAATGGTGGGTAACCATGGTACACATGTGGTTAAAATCCAAACAACGACTGTCTTCACCACAGTCATAGCAGCTGCTGAGGGCTATGAAATAAAGGAGAAGGGAAGTGCTGAGGGAGATTGGGGTGTTGGAAGCAGAGTGGGTGGAATGAAAGTACAAGAGTTCTTCATATCACTTAGCAAAGGAGTAAAATGATGTTGACCTCAACTTTGTTGAGTAAGACTGTTGAGATAGTAAAGACAGCAATCTAAAGGCTGTGCAGAGAAATAAAGCTGTTAGTCATTAGACAGTNGAAGAAATTGAGCACATGCAAACGAGGACCTTGTCTTAGAGCTGGCCATGCAAGCCTACCAAGAGTCCCACGGGGCAGGCACCTCTCAGTCCAGATGGCCATGATTGCTGCCAGATCATTGAACACCATTGGTTAACGTGCCTTTTACTCCCGATGTCCATGTGCTTCCTTTAGTGTGTTTTTCTCCTTTAGTGTGTTTTTCATTGAGGAACAAATCCATTAAATACAAATACCCAGTCCCAAGCTCATTTTATTGTTTGTTTTATTTCATTAAAAACATTTTTTTTTTAAAGACAGTCTCACCATGTATCCCTGCTTGGTCTGGAACTTGTTATATAGACAAGGCTGGACTCAAAATCACAGAACTCCACTTGCCTCCTCAGTGGAGAGTTAAAAGGAGTGCGACACTATGCCTGGCCAGTTAGTCGGGTTTGGTCTTTGAGCTCACAGGCTTGTCTTGTCTACTTGCTTCTTTATTTTTTAAATATCAGATTTTAAATTTACGATTTATTTATTTTTGTACTTATTTCTTATTTAGCATGTGTGTGTGTCTCCTTTCACCAAGCCTGGCCACCTGAGTTTGAGCCTCAGAATCCGCATGGTAGAAGGAAAGAGCAGATTCTCATGAGTTATCCTTTGACTTTTACACACATGCTATGGTACAAGTCCGTATGTGTGTGCATGCACACACACAAATAAATCTAGAAAACACTAAATAATATGACAAAAAGTTATATTGAATAAGTTCAACAAATAAGATAAACATATTCCAAAAGGAAAAAAAAAACCAGAATGAAAACAAAGAACAGAAGACACACAGAAAGTAAAGACGATGCTGTTTAAACCTTGTCGCGATGGCTACTTCTGCTGTCAATCTGACGTACTTCGGAATTGTCTATGAGAGTATTTTCAGAAAAGAAGTGTGGTCTTAGAACTAAGTGGGAAACACCNACCTGACTGTGAGTCTCCGAGTAGGGGTGGGGGTGAAGAGGCAGAAAGTGAAACACTTTCAGGAACACACAGTCTCTGCTTTGGCAGGTACAGTTTCTGCTGCTGTGGCCCATGAGGATCGGGTTCCTCAGCCTTTGAAAACATGTGTGCACTGGTGGCCCTGCAGGAAGATCTCAGCTAGGATGGGGTGCATCAGTCATCTCACTCTGACCCTGAGGCTTCCAGCTTCCTGGCCTGAGTAACTACTGACAGACAGATGTTACTGTCTTGTAAGCTGATTTGTAAATCCTTATTACGTAGATGGATGGATGGATGGATGGATGGATGGATGGATGGATGGATGGGTGGATGGGTGGATGGATGGGTGGATGGATGGATGGGTGGATGGATGGGTGGATGGATGGATGGATTGGTGGGTGGATGGATGGATGGATGGAT
>LZPO01066417.1:92743-106831 GCA_001675575.1 Neotoma lepida | reverse complement strand
GTGAACAGGACATATCAAAGACCAAAGTTTCAGACCTAAGGAAAATTGGCAAAGCTTTCTCCCTGGGTGAGGCTCAGAGAGAGGGCAAAACCTTCCTCTAGTCTGTTATTAGAGTGTGCAGAAAATCTCCATCATAGCTTCTCTCCCCAGATGTTTACAGCTGGAAGACTGCTCCTCTACAGAGACTGTTCTTAGTGAGATTAACTACACCTGCCTCCTTGTTTAGCTATATACCATAAACCCTTCATCCTTGATTTAGTACTATAAAATAACCCCATCTCCCTATTCAATTACATATATAAACATGTCTGAGCTTCTGGAGTGCCGCGGCTTCACCATCAGAGAGCCCAGTTCATCCGACTCCAGCTTCTCTGTGTGTCTACCTTTTTTCTTCATTCCCTCACTGACCCAGTCAGATCAATCCCTAGAGCCTTGCAAAGATGCAGCACACATCCATCTACCATCCACCCATGCACCCATCCATCTACCTACCACCTATTCATCTGTCCATCCATCCATGTACCCATGTTCCCATCCACCCTTTTGTCCATCCACTCATCNATCTTTCCACCATCCACCCAGCCATCCATCTCCATCTTTGTACTTACATGTCCATCCACCACCCTCTCATTCATCCACTTGTCCATCTACTCACTTATTCATCCATTGTCCATGCAATCACACATTCATCCACTTACTCATCTATAATTCATCCATCATACATGCATATATGTGCCCATGTATTCATGTATGAATACACTCACTCATCTACTTATCCATCATGTACCCACTCATCTTCTCATTCACTCATGCATTCATCTGACTATCCTGAAGTTATCCATCCACTCTTCACTCATCATTCTCCTCTTATCACCCTTCATATTTTCAGTCTTTCCTTCATCATCCATCTACCCATCATTCATCCATCCATCATCCATTCATTCATTCAGTCAACTTTCTCTGTACATCTCTGCACAACTCACTCTGTACATCCCATCTTCAAAATGTATAGGCTTAATAACAGTTATAGCAATAATATGAGCACAAACTATAGCATCTAGTATTTATGGGAAGATTGTACAAATTGTTTGTATAATCTCATTTTGTGTGTGTCTATCCAAAGCATCCCGTGTTACAGACGAGGACACCAAGATAAAGCAGCATCAAAATGCTTTCCTAGGGATGCAAATACACAGCTGAAATAATTTCTATGGCTTTCTGTGCTCACTGTGGAGTGGAAGAATGTGTGCTTTGGGTGCTCTCTGATCTGTGAAAGTGCACAGTATTCATCACATGTAGAAACATAGACAGTAGCATAAAAGTAATAAACACATATAATGCATTGATCACATCCTTGACAACATTATAGGTATTTGTTTGTATTTCTAGACCTTCTTAAACAGATACCCTGTACAGTAGAAATACAAGGTTACAAGATCCACCCCATAATCATCTACAAAATTTATTAGAAGTACTGCAAGGGGAGGGGGCAGGAGAGTGTGATGCTGGGGCAGCTGTGAGGGAAGATTTGGCTATAGGGATGCCATTGGGGTTGAGTAGTCAATTGCTAGGCAGAGAAGGGCTTGGGAGGCAGAAGTCACAGCAAAGACAATGGCATGAAGATGTGGACCTCTGAGAAGTCAAATCGTTTCTGGTGCTTGCATGGAGGCATTATGGGAGTCTCTGGATAAGATAAAGCTTCAAGGAAAACAGCCCTCAGCCAGTGTGGGCTACTGGACTGTCACAGTCTCACAAATACATAGCCAGGACTGTGTTCCTGCCATGCTACAGTTGAATGAAAAAGGTACTAGATTACCAAGAATTTGCAGCTATATATGTTTATAGATAGGAAATTGGAAGAATATTCTAGAAGGTTAGCCATGGAGCTTTCTGGGTAGTGGAATTTGAGGTGACATTTACTTTGTCCTGCTGATTTCTCTACAGTGATCTTAGGAGAAGGAAGCAGAGTTCTGGGTTCTGATCTCCCCTGGGTCACTGACTTGCTAGCAGCCCTTGGCAAGCCCCTTCCTGTCTCTGGCTCCAGCTTCCTCATCTGCAGAACAGCAGATGGCCAGTGTTCCCCAAGGTCCCAGCTGGCCCTGCAGCTCTAGGCTTTGGTTTCTCAGGGTATGTGTGGGGGGTGTCTGGAAATATGTTCTTGAGGGCTATTGCATTCTATGAAAATTGCCCCCAAATGTTTACATGCATTCATTTTGATAAAATCTGAGGAATGAGTGTATTCATGTAGCGTTCAGATCACATCTGGCAGCTATATCTCTGTGTATACATACATGTGTGCTTTTTTATTTTGTATTTTTTTTTCTGAAAGAAAAGCTGGGGGCTGGATAAATGGGTTAGCAGTTAAAGGCACTGGCTATTTTTCCAGAGGACCCAGGTTCAATTCCCAGTATGCACACAGTGGCTTACAACTACCTGTAACTTCATTTCCAGGGGATCTGGGGGCCCTCTTCTGACCTCCATGAACACCAGGCACACAAGTGGTGCACAGGCATAAATGCAGGTAAAATACCCATGTTTATAAAATAAAATAAAAATAAAAATTTAAAAAGAGAGAAAGATAGCCTGTGGCCGTTTAACAAAACAATGGTTCTGTTTTGCCACTTTGAAAACACAGTTGCCTAGGGTAAGATTTTTGTTTCGTTCTTGAGCTAGTGTTTTTCATATTGGGGCTTTTAGATCTCAGGAGTCCCTAAGACACACACTAGCTGTAAGCAGGGTGGGGCTGATGGCAGGGGCCCTGAAGGGAGGGGCACGAATGTGCCCCACAGTTCCCATTCAGCCCACTGACTGGTTCTTTCTTGGGATCCAAGGTGCTTTTGGAAACACATGCACCTTTCCCTGGAAAATGAGTCTCCAAGGAGCCTCCCCGCTTCAGGCTTGCTCCAGCACCTGTGTTCTGTAATGCAGCCCTAATTGAAATCACATTAACATTATGATTCCATTAGGAGGAACAAGAGGCTGGCTGCAGGAACGCGCCCCGAGGGGCCTCATCAGCTGGACCGGATCATTTCTAAAGGGCTGCGCATCTGCTCAGAGCTTCAGTGTTAAGTAAGGCAGACAGGGCCCTATTCATTATTAACAAGCCTTTATGCATTTGGCCAGGCAGGAGCACAAAGCTGGCCTCAGGACAGTCTGGGGAAGAGAGGCATTGAGGCGCTGGCTGCCAATGCCCTGTTGCCTTGCCCATTGGTAGAATCCAAGATGGAGAAGCCTTTGCCCTGGTGGAGGGAACCTGCTGTCAGCATAGCACTGACATGCTAATAATGACAGTGGCTAGGAAGTGGATGGATGTCCTGTCACTAATCCGTGGAGGACTTTGAATTTGTACCAGGCCAGATGGGTCCTGAGACCATTGCTTGTCCAATTTGCCTGACACAGTTCACCCCTTGACTATTGATGCTTCTTGTGAGCTGTGCCCTGTTCTACCTGACGGTGCTCTTTCAGACCACAATATAGAGAAAAACACTGAAATCCAAAGGGCAGTCAGCAAATGTAGGCAGAGCCTTGGGTCTCCCATTCATTAATCTCTGTCATCGTTCTACCTCCAAGTAGCAACCCAGTGGGCTCTACGCTAGAAGCTACTATTACAGTGACGCAACCAAATGCCAGCATTCCAGAAGTTCAAGAGTCCTCAGAGCCTCTGCTCAGCAGAACCTGTGCATTAGATCCTAAGCTGCATGTGGCCTCTCTGGATCCTTAACTAAAATGAATGAGCTGTGGTTATGTTATGTGTAAGCACCATGAATAGAAAATGCTATTTTCTATTCCACTATAAAATTTCCACTGTCAGATCAAATCTTATGGAATTGCATCTAACCAGAGGCTGCATCATGCTAGCTGGGAGCAGGGCCTCTAGGACCTGACAAACCCCAGTTCTATTGTCCCTGTTATGTGATGTGACCTTCCTGTGTCCTTTCCTGTTCCTTCTGCCAGAAGGAGGAGGGGATGGAGGGAGACAAGAGGGAAAGTGATGTTGGTATCTTGGAGGAGGATGGGTTTCATGATCCCCAAATTCAGCTTTGGAGCTGGAAAGAATCTGTTGGGGAGTAGAATGTATTCTGGGAGTGTAAGCTCTGAAGACGGTGGTGGAGGGGGGCACTGCAAGTCACTGCTCTGTTCTAGTGGCTCTGTGACCGGTCTCTACATTATGGCTCTGTACTGTACCTTTCCAGTGGTCTCACCCAGGAAAGCTCTGACATGGTGTCGCAGGCCTTTAATCCCAGCACTTGGGAGGCAGAGGCAGGTGGATCTCTGTGAGTTTGAGCCTGGTCTACAGAGTGAGTTCCAGGCCAGCCGGGGATACCTGCCTTGAAGGCTGGATGAAATTTTGGTGGCAAGGCCCACATATATGGCACAGATTCCCAAAACAAAGGCAAAAACCAAAAAAATCCCTTAAAACAAATGCCACATAACCTCCCCATCGTCACAGAGGGGCAGCTGGGAGCAAAGATGTGGCGTGTGCTTAGCTTGCCCTAGCCGTGCAGCTGTGGACAGCCTTCATGTGAATGTGGTATATGAATATGACATATGGAGGTTGGAGCAGTCTTGGCCTGAGTGTTGTTCATAGTAGTGGCCATGTCTGAAAAGCAGAACAACCCTGTGTGTAGAGGGGTAGGGGAGGAGGATGTGACTCAGTTCTCCACTCCAGGAGTGTCCAAAGGGAGAGGCACCAAGCACTCAGAGGACCTTTGTGGGTGGTGTCTACCAGGAAGTGCTGCCTGAGCAAGTGGAAGGTGGGTAGTTCTGATCTCACTTTGCCCCTGCATCCAGAGTTTCTGCTTCACTGGGTGAAAATATCACATGTCTCTGTCTTCCCTTTCATCCAAGAGGAACTGTTCAGTTCCTTTCCTACAGGGTACCAGGGACCTTGATCCTGCCTAAGGAATACATTTTATATAAACAACAACCATTTATTTTTCTAAAGATTTATTTATTATTTTATGTGTATGGGTATTTCGCTTGCATGCAGATATGGGCACCACATGCATGCCTGATGCCATGGATCCCTGGAACTGGATCCATCTGGACAGTTGTGAGGTGCCATATGGGTGCTGGGAATTGAACTTGGGTCCTCTAGAGGAGCAGACAGTGCTGAGGCATCTCTCCAGCCCAGACAACCACCCTTTATTAAGAACAAAACGCTTCACATCGTCTACTGCAGCGGTGTGGGGAGAACCTCACAGAATAAGACACCGAGGGTCAGAGAGGTGAGTTAACAGGACCACTCTGAAGTGTGGACAGATGAGGCCAGGCTCCTTTGCATGATGCTCACTGGCCAGTGTATTTTGTGAACTTAAGGGGCATCTTGCTATTCTATTCTTTATTCCACTACAGATGAGAGATCGGGATGGTGGAGGTCTAGCTCAAGGCTGTTCTGTGATGGTAACCTCAGACTATTTGTTCTTTCCTCCCAATCTTCTTGTGAAGAAAAAGAATTAATAGTAACCACACAGCTGCCCGCTGCCTGGTGCTTCCTGTAGCTAGTACTACCTGAGTGACATTTCTTTGGATCACATTTGCTGTGGTGGTGGGCATAGTCAATTTTGCTCACAAGGCAACTGGCTTTTAGAGGGATAGAGCAGAACACAGATCTGAGTGTCTGACTTCCTGCCCTAGAATTTCAGTTTGGCTTCTTCACTCTCCTGCAAGGAGCCTGAGCTAAGAACCGCTGGCCAACAGTACCCATCAGGGAGTCTTGCTGGTACCCCATCTCACAGGTGATGTAACAGGTTTGTAGACATCCTGCAATTGCTGCCCATATGCCTAAGACAGCTGGGACTTGAACCTTGGGTTTCATCTCCCTTGCCTCCTAGTGGGGGCTTGTGGTGACCTTTCTCATGCTGGGGCTGGAGGGTGGTCCCAGGATAAGGCAAGGCAACCCAGTTAGGGAGCAGGAAACAGGATCTCCTTTCAAAGTCACTGAGGGATCTGGTTGTCTTCACCAAACTGGCCTTGATTAAAAATAGAGCTTGTGTGCCCCACTGCCCAGCAGCCAGGCTGAGATCAGAAGCCCTTCCCAGCAAGCCTCGTCTTTTAAGTTATTTATCTGTCTGCATTTTGCATCGTTTGCCATTGATTCACATGGATTCTTCTTATGAGCTCCTCTGGAGCCCGTCTGGCAGGGAGCAGCTCCAAGCTCCCTTCTCCCAGGGGTGCCTACATTTCCTGGAGGGCAGCCCATTGCCAGCTGCTGCTTTGTGTCTACACCAGGTTCTCTATTACCAGAGAGGGCTGTGGTACAGACCCAGGGACCCACCCTCTTCTCACTCTGTTCCCCTTGCCCCAAGAGGTTGACTTCTAAGGATTACACCTCTGGGTCGCATATGCTCTTGACTAAGATTAGGTTTAGGAACTGGGAGATGCCTCCAGGACCCCAGAGAGGAGATGGGGGCAAAGTGTCAGGACTTTTTAGCTCAGCTGACTGCTCCCTTGGTGCCTGCAGACCTGGGAGCTTCGTGGCTTCCCACTGTTGTCCTGGTGCCTATATACTGTGCCTCAGTATCCATCCCCTCTCTGTGCCTCTGCAATGCCCTCTCACTGAGCTGTGCTCATGGTCTGAGCTGATGGGCTTCTGCTTCCTCACCAGACCCTAAACTGACCAAGGGGAGCCCTGGACTCCAGATCATGCTGAAATGCAAACATGGGCAAAAACAGAAGTCCAAGTTAGGGAGCCCAGAGACCCAGAGATACACTTCCTACCCTCTCTTTGGACAGAGGTGAACCTGGACTTGAAGCTTGACTGGAAGGAACCTCACAATGACACATGGGCCCCAGCCACATAGCTAGCTCCCCACAGAGCCATAGCCTTCCACTGTCCCTTCCCACTGGGTGACTTCAGGAAACTCGTCTGCAGGACTGATAGCAAACTTCAGGTGGCTGCTTTGTCTGCAAGTGCTAGAAAACCAAAGAGAAAACCCTGATGAAGGAGAGATGCATCATCTTGCCTACCATGGGGTTTGAATGTGGAATGTCCCCAGAGGCTCAAGTCTTTGAACACTTGGTACCTGGTTGGTAATTCTGGTTGGGGAGGTTATGGAACTTTTAGGGGTGTGACCTTGCTGGAAATTCGTCACTCAGAGCAGGCTTTGAGAATTTATAGCTTTGTCCGACTTCCAGCACCTCCTGTTCACTCCCTGCTTCATTTTTGCAATTGAAGATGTGATCACTAAGCTTCTTGCTCAGTCTCTTGCTGCTGTGCCTCCTCCGCCATCGTGGACCCCCTCCCCAAAACTATAAGCCAAAATAAATTCTTCCATAAGCTGCTTTTAGTTGTGGTGTTTTTTTCACAGCAACAAAAAGTGATGGATAATCTAATAATTGGTCCAGAGCTGGCAAATTCAGGAGGCCAGTGAAGGAGAACTCTTAGTTGGCTTTTCATCTAGCTTCTTGGCTTCCCCCTCATAACCACAGGATAGCTGCCACAGCTCTAGACACTATCCTAAGTCTAAAGTAGAAAGACAAAATGACTGTATCAGAAAGCTATTGTTACAGAAACCAAAACAGTAATGGGATTGGGAAATACTGACGTTTATTTCTCTCTCTTTCCATTCCAAGTCCAGTTCAGTGTTAACAGGGGGCCCAGTGGTGTTGGGACAAGGTCTGTCTATCTTGTCCTTATTCACAAGGAAGGAGGTGACTTATCACTGTGAGTATGCCAGTCATCAAAGAGAGAGAAAGGGAGAAGACACACTCACCCTTTTGTGAATACAGCCACAGAGGCTGCATGGATCACCTACATCACAGGGTAGAATTTGGCTGCATGACCACATCTAGCTGCAAGTGATACTGGGAGATGCCATCTTTGGATGGGCAACCATGTGCCCAGGTACAAGCTTCCTTGTACAAAAGGAAAAAAAAACAGATATGGGTGGTGGATTCAGCATTCTGTTCTCTATCCAGTGGGGAAAAAACCCACACAATTAAATATATATGTAAAGCAGTGGAGTGTGGGACCGTGTGTAACTCCTCACAGGTCCTGACTCACATGTCCTTTGAACCTGAGGATCCCTTCCCACGAACCCCGCTATGCCCCACAGAACCTCTGTTATCCCACTGGCTAAAATTCATGCCATGCCAAAGCAGTGCAGCCTGGCTGGTAAGTACAGGGGAGAGAAGGGAAGAAGGCATGGCTGGTAGGTGGTCCACTAAGAATGTACAGGAGACAGTCTGGCAAGTAGCTCCATTCTTCTCTGATTGATTGATGGATCGATTGATGATTGATTGACTGATTGATTGATTTTCCTCTTCTTCTGGGGAGCAACTGAAATGAGCATGCCTTAGTCAGGCAGACACCAAGAGTGAACAACTGAAGGTGGGAAGGGCAGGGATATGACCACAGGTCTCTCTGCCCTCCCTACAGGCCATCTTCACTTCCTTATTTGATACGGAGAGAGACCTGACCTCCAGTCAGAAATCTTTCCTCCTTTCCAGCTTGGGGAACCCGGGAAAGAAGCTGATTGGCCATCTGGGATCAGTGATTGGCCCTCCAGATGAATTACCAGTGAGCTCAGGGTGGAGCCAATAAGGTCCTGGAAGCCACCAGGAGGAGATAGCTTGGAAGAGGGTGCGATCAGCAGAAAACTCTGGGTACAGAAGCCAGTCAAGGCCAGGTGGAATCCATTCTTCAGTAGGACCTCAGGGTGAGCTAGGGAAGCAACTTTGGGGTAAGAGGACATGGTCAGTTCTAGAAAGCTTCAGGCCCAGGCGGAACTGTCCCTGGCTAAACTGTGTGACCCAGAGTCCTGGTGTTTCCTGATTTGGGTACAAATATGGTGTTTGGTGGTCTGTATCTTGGTCTTCAAACTGTGCTCCAAGTCACCCCCGAAGCCAGAGCCAGGCAACAGCGTGTTCATCATTTCATTGTGCTGTAGTTTTGCATCTATAAAATAATGAGAATATGTAATAAGGAGAATTCATGGGATTTCTTTTTCAGGCTTAGGTTGAGTGATCCAGGTGAAGGGTCTGTCTGCTAGGCAGTGCTCAGATGTTGTCTGTTTCTTGAGAGCTCATTGGAGGCTCTAAGAGGGGAGCCTCCTTAACCAGAGACTGGTCCTCCTCTATTCAGGGAAGGTCGTCCCCTTGGACTGACTGAGCACTCAGCTTAGGGAGGGACGCACATGGAGCAGTGAGGAAGGAAGGGGACAGCCATCTAGCCAACCAATAGCAGAGTCAACCCTGATGATTACGGGGTGACAGATGTCACAGCCGGATTGCCCTCACATCCTGCCTATTTCTTCTTATTGATATCGTTGTTGCTGTTTATGTGACATTAGTTGAAACACGGGTTCAATGGCTAAACAATGGACTGGTTATGAGAATTTGTCAAAATGATATGGTGTGACTGCCATATGACCCTGGCCATGTGATCTCGTCTCCTCTGCAGGCTGTACTAGTTCCTCCCACCAGCCCCCAGGTGCAACTGGAAATAGCTCCCCCTTGGGACAATCTACATCAAGGTGTGGCTAGATTCCACAGGGCTGGAGGCTCCGGGGCAGTGCCACTCTCCTGCCCGTCCTGGCTGGCAGAGGCTGCTCAGCACCTGGTGTCTATCAGAGTGGTGGTACTGTGTCCTGGTGAGGAGAGACAGGCAGCCGGGAGTGGAAGGGGCGAACTGGAGCAGGAAAGGATGACCCCAGGAACATTCTGGGTCAGCCTTAGGTACAGGGTCCATCTGCTGCCTGCGAACTGGAGCAGGAAAGGATGACCCCAGGAACATTCTGGTTCAGCCTTAGGCACAGGGTCCATCTGCTGCCTCCCACCAGGCCTCATCCTAGGGATCAACAGACTTTTATCCACTAGGTCCTGAAAACCTGCCTGCTTTGTCCAGGGAGAGTGTTCAGCGAAAGGAGCGGCATGAGTGTTTCCCTTCCCCCATCACACGTCACAGAGAGCCCCTCCTTCCCACTCTTCACGAGCCACAGCTGGGAACCTTCCAGAGCTCTGAGTGGATCCTTCTGACAGCGTGGGGTCTGTTCGTGAGGATGACCCAAGCACTTGTCAAAACCACATCTCCCAGAGCCTCACTGTCACACTCCATCTGCAGCCTGGTCCTGAGGCATGAGGCCAGGCCAAGAAGGAGCATTTTATCAGGCCCTCAGATGATATTATAGACACTGAACTTGGAGTTATATAGCCATTGAGATTAAAGGAATGAGCTGGGGATCCCCCGGACCTTGGTGGATACTGTGTAATTTTAAGCAAATGACCTCCCTGGTCCCATGGAGATGCAATGGAGGCAGCATACTGTCTCCCTCAGAGTGCCACTGTGAAGTCTGAGGCCGCTAGGGCTGGTGACATCAGTAGATGACAGTGAACACTATTCCTCTTGGGACTAGCAGTATCTCAGGTATCCCTGATGCCCCAGGATGCTGGGTAGCTTGAATGACAGGAATAGAGGCCTATGGGGTCCATGGACCAACATCTAGTTCCACATGTTGCTTCTTTGGGCCCCAGAGTAAGAGCTTACCCGGTCTACTGTGGGGCCTGCTAATGCCATTAGTGCTGCTGGCCACACCCCACACTCACCACCTTCCTCCCCAAAGTCCTATCAGTAGAATCTGCTTCCCCCATCAAGACCACCTCTCATGCTGCCTTTGGGCAAGGGAAAAGCAGTCAGCTCTACTCAGGTGAAGAGGGGCTGAAGAGGGATTGTGGGAATGTAGGAGCCCAGGGTGGTGAGTGAGGTTCTTGTTGGCTGACCATCAGCTCAGAGAAGGCTCTCTGTACTGGGCTAGCAAAAAGCGAGTGCCTAGCCACACCTAGATAAGGTAGCCCAAATGCAGGAGAACAGACAAGCTTTCCCCTACTGGCTGCCTCCTTGTCTCCTCAGCCAAGGGCCTGGGGTTGCCAGATGCACACAGCAGACATCCTCATGAATGCTGCAGCATGCACCAAGGCTGCCAACAAGCTGCCTCATGCACCCCCAGCTCTCCAAATATTTGTACATCAAGAAGTTGGGCCGGGGCAGAGCACATTCGGTTCTGCTGCTGGGGGACACCCTACCTCACTGGACTCCAGCTTCCCTATCTGTAACATGGGACCGTGTAAAAGCCATATTCCAGGATCCTGAAAGCATGTATTGCCAGGCTAGGTGAAGTACCTGTGGATACTCATTCCTCCCTCCCCAGAATCCTTTCTGATAGCTGTACCAAACAAACATGGCAATAGAAAACAAAACAGACTGGGAAGAAGCCTCAGAGGGTATAGTGCTTGCTGTGCAAGCATGGGGACCTGAGTTCTAATCCCAGGACCCACATGATCACAGGAGAGAACCAATTCCTGCAAGTTGTCCTCTGATCTCCACATGCTCACAGTGGCACACAAACCCCCACACACCTCATACACATAGGCATGATAAATAAGTGTAAAAAAAAAAAAGAAAAGAAAGATGGAGAGATATTGAGAAAGATACACAACAACACTGACCAGTGGTCTCCACACCTGCTGGTGCACACATGTACAAAGCATTCGCATGTACATACACCACACACATACATGAAATCTAAAACAAACAAAGCCTCACTCATAAATTACTGAGGGACTGAGTTAATGCCCAGCAAAAGTAAGAGTTTTGAGTGCGTTAGCCACGATCCAGTGACTAGCCCAGGGCTGGTGTGGCCATCAAAGACTCCACAGCCCTCTGTGGTCAGCCTGGCCATCCCACTGCCTGGGATGGACAGAAGTTCCCCAAGCCCATCTGTGGAAAAAGCCACACATGTGCATGTGCCCTTCAGAGTCGCTGTGAGAGGTTCATGTAGTATCCAAGGATTGTTCAGACGCCGACCTTGACCCAAGCCACAGGGTTGCCCTGTCAGCTTTCCTTCTGGAGGGCTTGGCTTTTATTCTTGTTTTGTGTGCTCAATCTTCACATGGCAAGGAGAGGCGTGTCCTAGATGTGGAAACTCCTAGACCTGAAGTCGTGGACACAGACTCCTGCACTCCAAGGTGGAGTCTAATTGTGCAGGGAGATGAGTCCTCCAATTCTCACCCGTGTGGCTCCCTATCTCTACCCAGTCATAGCTGCTTCCAGGGAACCTTCTAGAAGCCCCACACGACTAGCTGTCTCTTTCCACTTCCTGCCTCTGCAGCATTCCTCACCTCTGAGGTGCCCCATTTTACCTGTGCACACTGGCCAGTATACCCTGATCCTTCCACACACTCAGCCCAGGCTTCCTCTGCACTTGACTTCTGTCCTCAGCTGCTCTGGAAACAGACACACTCACAATTCTGCAACAATGACAAATGCAACTTAATGACACACCCAGTGAAACCTGGTGGCCTGGTAGAAATGTCAGCATATCAGGCTTCAGGTACTGCTGGGTCCAGGGACTCTGAGACTCAGTTCTAATCTCTCTGTTTGGTTTCCCAGGAGGTCAGGAGCCATGTGACAGTTCCACACTTACTTCTTGTTTTCTCTGTAGATCAGATAGTATAACTTCCCTTTTCCCAGAGCCTCAACAGGAGCCAGAGTTGTCTTCCTTCTTTCTAGATTGGACCTGTCCATCATGTTCCTTTGTTCGCAACATCCTCTCACTGGAGGCTCATGGATGAGGGTCTCCTCTGTTTGCTTAGCTGCAAAAACAAACACCCAGGAACACAAAGGCCTCTTTCCCATTCCGAAGGTCAGCTTCACAACCCAAACCTGCGCTCCTCTCCACACTTCCCCATGTTCCTTCTTGGCCAGACCCACACATTCATCAGATCTTCCTCTGTCTCTGTGTGCGAGGGGCAACAGCATTATCCCTTTATTGCACTGGGTGCAGCAGAGGTTCAGAGAAGCAAAGAGAATGACCTAAAGTCACACAGCAAAACGGGCCAGACAAGAGACAAGAGTCCTGGAACCAAGGCCCCTTTGGAATTGGCACAATTAACATGCTGACACTCTGCAGGGAGAACTAGGAGGAGAGGAAGAGAATTCCAAGCCCCAGGTTGTACAGCAAGTGGTCCAGCACAGCCCATGTGTTCTTCTGTCCTGGTACTCTGGGCAGAGAAGAGCAAGTGAGAAGCAGTTCATTGTGAGGCTGAGAAAAAGTGACCCCTCCTCCAGTGGGTGAGGACTGTCATGAGGTTAGAAGGCCCCCGGAGGCTTCCCGTTGTGATATGGACAGGAGGGAAGCTCATAGGACCCCACCAGACATGCTATGGAGATAGGTGGGAGTGGTTCAGAACCGTGGGACCAGCCAGGTTCTAGTTCCCATCACATCCCATACTAGCTGAGCTTTCTCCTGCAAACACTTCTCCTCTTTTCTTTGTTGTTCGAATTACATCTTGATGGAGAGGGCCAAGCACATGTCATGCTGTGTGTGGCGGTCAGGGGATTTGCAGGACTCAGTTCTCTCCTTTCTTGCTATGTGGTTCTCGAGACTGGCCTCAGGCCATCAGGCTTGGTGGTTGGCACCTTCACTCACTGAGTCATCTCACCAGCCTGTTTCTCTCCTTTCTCGTGCCTCAGGTTCCTCATCTGTAGAGCAGGACAAGCGTGACTACTGCCTCCTAGAATCATTCTGAAGACTGAGCAAGTCACTGCCTATGTCACTCAATGTGTGCAGAGCCCTGGGCCGTGCTGAGGTGTGGTCTAGGCTTCACCAACTGTCATCCACTTTCCCTCTTCAGTCAGTGACAGTCATAGCAATACAACGGAACACAGCTGCTATTAATTTTTACTCTAAAAAATAAAATCACCTGTGATATAAACATGGGAAACTGTTCAAAGCCTTCCCCTTTCTCAGACTCCCCAATAGGCACTGGCTTAAGTGCACAAACAGCAACACAGGAAGGTTTTTTTTTTTTCTTCTTCTTCTAACTTTCATTTGGAAAAATAAGCAACAAACATGGGCCATCTGAGAGGCTAGAGAGAAATTAGCATCTTATTAAGTCTTCGCTGTATGCATGTGTTCATTCTGTGAGAAAAAACAGTTTAATGAAACCATTTCAAGACAAATTAACAAAGGTGCGTGCACAGGGAAAGCACAGTTAAAAGAGCCTACGTGCTGGCAGGCGGCCTCCAAGCCCCACGCACCATCAAAACAGCTCTTGCAATAATAGACGCAGTGTGATCTGGATTTTGTA
>LZPO01066417.1:79619-92498 GCA_001675575.1 Neotoma lepida | reverse complement strand
GAATCTGAAGCAGACCCTGTGGTTTTATTCCCATTGGGAAGGAAGGAGAGTCCTTACTTGGGCTGTGGACATGACTGGGCCTTCACATCCGGGTGGCCTCTACTGGAGGTTCTCAAAGGTCAGGCCAGTTTTCTCCCACACCCAGCAAGAAGCTGAGCAACCACTGGGACCAAGGAAGCCCAGCGCTTAGCTTGTTCCATGGAATGTTCTAGGACTGGGAGAAGTAAAGTCTAGGAAGGCCCACATGACAGGTCACCTGGAGGGGGAAATATTAGGGATTCAAAGAGATTCCTCTAAGGGTGTATCCAGTCACTCCTTCATTTGTTTACCCACAAATGTGTCAGAGAAAGCTAGGGTGTGAGCTCTAAGGACCCCAGAGCTCAGCTCTCAAGACCCTTGACACTGGCATTAATGCCCTTCAACATCCAATGGAACCTGAAACACGGCAACTTAACTGCATGTGTCATTTCAAACTCTATTCTTGGCTGTTTATGCAGGGTCTCATGTAGCCCAGGCTGGACTTGTACCTGCTATGTAGCCGAGGATGACTTGAACTTCTGCTCCTCCTGTCTCTCCCTCCTGAGTGCTAAGATTACAGGTGTGCACCATCACGCCTAGTTTATGCGATGCAGGACCCTAGGGATTCCTGCTTGCAAGACAAGAACTCTGCCAACTGAGTCACACCCCAACCCCTCACATCATTTTGTAAGTACTGGTAGATAATGCCTCAACTGTAGCAACAGGGGGAAATTATAAAGTGTGTCCTGTGAAATAACCTGCACTTGAATGTGGACACTCTGCCCTGGAGGTCTGGAAGTAAACCACTGGTTGCAGCCTTTGTGCAGTCACTGTGAGGTTGACTGCTGCAGCTTCACAGGACTGAGGGGTGCTGAAAGGAGACCCCCATCCCTGGGACATACACTTCAAAGCTTGTGAGCCGTTCTCACCACACTGAAACAGCCTACTATAGATTTCAGACTTTACATGCTTGGGTCCAGAGTCACACCATGCAAACCCTAATGTGTGTTCAATGCTTACAATGCCCTCATGTTGACATGGGAAGTGGCCAGCATCTAGAGTCAGGTAATCTCCAGAAATTCCCAGTGGGTTCTGGAGGTGTCAAGGGGGTTGTGGGACAATTTCTCACTGGGCAGGACTGTCCCAATCCATTCATTGCCTGTCCCCCAACCAAATGCATCTGTTTTATAAAGACCCCTGGGGGCTTCCCACCCACTGAAGTCTGTCACCACACCAGCTCAGTCACTCAATGTAAGGAGTACTTGCAAAGCATCATTTTATAGACACGAACGGAGACCTGGGAGCATGGTCTATGGAGTACTCAGTGCAGCACTCTGCCTTTCCTCCTGTCTGGTTGGTATGGAGGGCATCAGGGCATTGTACCCATCTCCATACATCAAGGACCTGGATGGAGAAGTGGACAGAGTGCTGGAGACAGGTGGAGGGATGATGGTAACATTATAGTCAATGTATATTATCTCCACTGGGGGATGAGAAAGGGGACAGGGGGACTACATAAGTGAGCTTGTAGAGGACAAGCAGCGTGATGTGCTTAAAGGCACAAGAGACCTCAGCAACAGGAGGAGATGCAGGGCTGGGCAAAGGCTGTGATCTGGTTCTGTTGTGTTCCCAGGCCTGGTGAAGCTGTGTGGTAATGGGAAGCCATGGGAGGATTTTTTGAGCCAAGCTACTGTGTGTCTTATAACAAGCTCTGGGAAAGGAGAATGGATAAGGAGGGTGAGCTGAGTCTCCCAGGCCAGAAGGGGTGGGAGCAAGAGGGTGGAGCCTGTTGGAGATCAGTAGCTTCCTGACATATGGGCTACTGGCCCAGAGCTTGAAAGCCATAAATGACCTGGGGGACAAGTGGGTGCTGGATGGAGGAGAGGCAGATATGAGCTCACCAGTGATCTCTCCACTGGGATATTTTAAACCTGCACTCTCCCAACACCATATCCCCACCTACCGCTCTCATCCTGGACCTCGGTTATCAGAAAATTCAGACAGATACTTGGAGAGATGGCTCAGTAGCTGAGTGTTTGCTGCTCTTGCAGAGAATCTGAGTTTTGTTCTCTGCACCTGCGTTGAGCAGCTCACAACCACCTATAACTCCAGCTTCAGGGGGTCTTGTGCCCTCTGTTGTCCTCTGAGGGTACCTACACCCATGTGCATGTGCACATGC
Organism: Neotoma lepida; assembly: GCA_001675575.1. Taxonomy (NCBI): domain Eukaryota; kingdom Metazoa; phylum Chordata; class Mammalia; order Rodentia; family Cricetidae; genus Neotoma; species Neotoma lepida. Next base: position 90,301 of record LZPO01066417.1, on the reverse strand, counting down.
ACGTGTACACACACACACAATTTAAAATAGTAAAAATGAATCTTTTATACAAATGCAAGGACAGGGCTCCCATGCAATAGTTCCCCTGCACAGACCTTGCCTGGTTCCCTGCCCAGAGGAGGAGGCCCTCCATCCTTCCCATCCCAGAGCTCTGTAGCCCTCATCACTATCACTAATCAAAACTGATATTGCCCAGCTGGCTTGCTGTAATCTCTAGTAGTCAGGGTCCTTGCTATCCACATTCCCTCTCAAACTGTATTGGGCACACATCAGCTACTTGAAAACTGTTCATTGAAAGAATAAATAAGTGAAATATTGGACTCATCAAGGGTGAAATTCCCAGTGGGTACTCAGAAGGTCTCCTCCGTTATCATTTGCACCTCTTCCTTTTGATGTCATTTCTGCTGGTCCATTTTAAAGTCACTGGAAGGGACACTAGCAAGTCCCACTGAGATACTTGATTAGGAAGGGGCATATCATGCTCCTAGAAGCCTAGGGAAGAGACTGGGAGGTTTCTGTGGCCTTCTTCAGGGAGGTCCCTTTGTACCTTCGTATTCAGGTGGATGCTGGGGCTGAGAGGAAGGAGGAAGCTGGAACCCAGAGCCCAGATCCTTCCTGGAAGTCTCAGGCATCAGGATGCTAGAAACAAATTTCCTAAGAAATCCTGGTGGGATGGCTGCTATGAACTCAATAGGAGAATGACCACTCCATGCTTTCCTCTGCAGCTATCCTGCCTACCCTCTGCCCCATCACCTTTGGTTAGGCTGTGACTTCTATTGTCCCCATCAAGTCCCTGGATGATGGCACAGCCACTGTCCTAGGAGATGAGCATGGTCACTATGATGGCCATTCTTTGTTGTCAAATTGACTATATCTGGAATTAAACTAAAACCCAAGCAGCTGGGCACATCTGTGAGGGATTTTTTTCTTAATTAAATCATTTGAAGTGGAAGACCCACTTTTTATATTGATCTTTTGAGATGAGAAGATATACCTTTAGTCCAGATTTTTCTTTTTTTAATTTTCTTTTTTTTTGTTGTTTTTTTGTTTTGTTTTGTTTTGTTTTGTTTTGTTTCTTTGAGACAGGGTTTCTCTGTGTAGCCCTGGCTGCCCCGGAACTCACTCTGTAGAACAGGCTGGCCTCAAACTCAGAGATCCACCTGCCTCTGGCTCTTGAGTGCTGAGATTAAAGGCATGTGCCACCACTGACTGGCTAAGACAGATTTTTTGAGATAGGAAGATACACCTTAAGATGGGCCACACCTTCTGCTAGCAGCCTATAAAAAGGAAAAAGGAATCTTGCTCTCTCTGCCTGCTTGCTCTTGCTCTCCCTGGCAAGTCCATTCCTCCATAGGTGTTAAAACCTACTTCTTTGGTATTCTAGTGTATTTTGAAGGCCAGCTGAAACATTCAGCCTCACGGGCTAAACAACTACTGGATTCTTGAACTCTCTATTGGTAGACAGCCATTGTTGGACTAGCTAAACCACAGCCTGGAAGCCATTCTAATGAATCCTATTTCTCTTTCTCTCATACATGTATACATACGCACACACACACACACACACACACACACACACACACACACACATATTCTGTCAGTTCTGTTCCTCTAGTGAACCCTGATAAATACAGTGATCATCCCATTTTCATGGGTGGGGACAGGATAAGGGCTATAGGGCTAGGCACATCATCACATCACCTTATCTGCTCAGCCCCATTCCTGGACACTCCACAGTGGCAGAGGGAGCTGGTCCCCAGTGCCTCAGTCCTCACCCCCATAAGTAGGGGCCACCTCCTGTCCTTATCTCACTAGACAGGAAACAGAAGGAGAGAGATAAGCTAGCCAGGCCAGCCTCCCTGAGCCTCCAGCCCTGCAGCAGCGGCAGTGTGGCCAGGTCAGAAGAATAAAAGGAAGCAGGAAGAGGCCAGAGTCAGAGCCTGTGAGTGCTAAATAACACTGTCTCCAGGCCTATCTTCCCTGGAGACAGGGGGTCCTGAGGCCGAAGAATCTTTCTGTAAGGCTTGGGGTGGACAGTAGTCACAGGATTGTACTCATGCTCTGGATGTAGTTGACCAAGCAGGTCATGTCCCTCCATCCATAGATCCTTGAACAACTCACCCATGGTCATCTTCATTCACTGGCTCCCAAACCCACCTCCCCTGTGCCTCTCTGCCTCTGGTTCCTGCCACCCACAAGGAGAGTTTTGGCTTTGAAGAGGCACAGTTGCTGCCCGTAGCAGTTGTTCTTGTAGTCTACTTCCACAGGGTCTGTTCCTTCTGTCTCCTGTGTTGTTCCTCCCATGACTGTTCTAACGGGATGATCCCTATAGCCACTGGGTCTGATGCCCACAGGGCTGTTTCTACATAAGTACCTGTTCCTGCCATTCANAGTGACAATTCTTGTCTATTGTGATGGTTCTGCCTAGGACTGTTCTTGAGCCCACAGGGATGACTCCTGCCTGCAGGGACTAATACTTCTTACAGTGACAATTCCTACCTACAGTGATTGCTCCTGCCTACAGTGACTGCTCCTGCCTATGGCAGCTGTTTTTGTCTACTTCTAGTGTTCCTGCCCACAGAGACTGCTCCTGCCCATGGTGAGTGTTCCTGATCACAATGACTATTTCTGCTCACAGTGACCACTCTTGTACACTGTGACCATCCTGCCCACTGTGACTGTTCCTGTCCACAGTGACTGCTCTTGCCCACTACATCTGTTCCTACCATTCACAGTGATTGCTCCTTCTAATGGCCACTAATGTCTCCCACATCACTGTTTTCCCTGTCTTCTCCCTGCCTCCTCTCAGGTCTTTGAGCAGAGCCAGCATTCCCAGGAAGTTTTGTTTGACTCTCAGATTCAGTGTCATGAGGCCACTGCCCCCTGCCTGTCTATAATGCTGGCCACAGGGACTGCTTTATATTCCCAAGCCCCCCCTTGCCCTAGGGACCTGGTGCTCCAGGTCCAGGCCTGGCTCACAGTGTGTGCTCAGTGAACTCATCTGGAAATGGTTTTCTCCTCTTCATATCTTCATATCTCCTCCCTCTCTGTCACCTCACCCAACACCTGCCAGAGCTAGGCCTGACCTGCCACTATCTGTGAGGGTAGCAGAGGCCCACGTAGGAATGAGCAGGTGACACACAGGATGAGAGTCTTGTGGAATGCTAGGGAGCAGGCTTTCAGCTTAGGAGAAACGGTGGTTGGAGGTGACTGGGGCAGGTGCATAGCAGGAAAGCAGGAGGCTAAGAAGTGGGAGAATCCAGTATCCTTGAAACCATGAGAGCAAGTACAAAGAGAAATGAAGCCAAAGCCATGTGCAGGCAGGGGGCACAAGGTTGATGGGAATGTCTTTCTAAAAATGTGTTGCTCTGATTGGTTGATAAATAAAGCTGTTTGGCCAATGGTAAGGTAGAATAAGGTTAGGTGGGACATTCGAACTAGGGGGAGAGCAGCAGAAAGCAGAGCGGGGACAGACGCCATTCTGCCATCTAGAAAGCAGCAGCATGGAATGACACACAGGTAAAGCCACGTGGAACACGTGGCGACATAGATTTATAAAATGGGTTAATTTAAGATGTAAGAGCTAGCTAGTGAGAAGCCTGCCAGGGCCATAGTTTAAAAATGATATAAGCCTCTGTGTGTTTATTTGGGTCTAAGCGGGCCGTGGGAGCCGGGCGGGGGAACCGGACAAACTTTCGTCTACACAGGGTCAGGAGAGAGCAAGGCCAGAGAGCAGTGAGAGAGGCCAGGTGAGACACTGATCCCCATATATACCCAGGATGTGTTTGGGGGAGGCTAGAGTGTCACCTTGTTGTGGCACATCTTGCCTCTGAGACAGTGGACAGACCTAATGGAGTCACTGACTCGTGGCTTCCTCCAGAGCAGTAGCCATGGTCACAAGGCTTCTGTGAAGGATGACTCACAGCTTGTGTGGGGATGGGGCCAAGCAGGCGAAGCGCTGGACACAGCTCTGGCCCCATGAACCAGGCGCCACAGCCAGCATGGGCACCTCAGCACAGACAGACTGTGTAAGGAGTGGTCCAGTCAGTCACCAAGAGCCTCTGGCTGACTAAGCATTCCCAGCCTCCAGGAGGGGGAAGGGGACCTATAGGGTTTCTGGAGTCTGGGCTTCTGAAAAGACTGGGGGAGGCAAATAATAAATCCCATTATGTGTCCATTGTGTGTGAAGTTGGGGTGCAACGGGCCCAGGGTCATTCCTGCATTTAACTGGGGGCTCTAAAATTCATGAATTCGAAATTTATATCCCCATTCAGCAGTCTTAGGCGGTGGTGGAAAGGGTGAGAGGTGGCCCTGATGGTGATCCTGACTGATGGCAGCAGCAAGAAGGCTTCCAGCAGCAACCTGAACAGCCAGAGCAGGCCATGGGACCATCGGGGCAGGAGCTAGGGGACAGTGGCTGGCTGCACTTAGCCTACTGCAATAACTGGACTGCCTCAAGTGGGACAAGATAACCCCAATGTTGGTCCCTGCAGCCAAAAAACAAGCCCGAACTCTCCAGCACAACAGACTGCTTTGCCTAGTGTGGATCGGAGCTGGAAACCAGGGAAATGTGGGGTTCCTCCCACCTGCTTTCCTCTCCTTTGCTGCTACATCAGAGATGGGGGGTAGCAGTGTCTCTAACTGAAACACAGGTTTGGGCGANCTGATGAGATGGCTCAGTGGTCAAGAGTATGTGCTGCTCTTCTGGAGACCTGAATTCTGTTCCCAGCACCCACGTCAGTCAGGAACCTCGTAACTGTCTGTAACTCCTGTTCCAGGAGATTTGGTGCCTTTAGCCTCCTGTGGTACTTGCATGCACACACACACACACACACACACACACACACACACACACACACACACACACACCCCTACGAATAATTAAAAGATAATTATATGTTTAAAATGTTTTTAAAAAGAAAAGAAACACGGGTTTTGAGAGTCTTTCTCTTACTCAGTTTTGATGTCTCTCACTTGATTAGTCCTATTCTACATCTTATTCTTATTAGTCCTATTCTACATCTTACTTGCCAATCCAAGTCCACTGGGCTCTATATAATGTGGGCCCACACATCATCTTTGTCAGTCCTGATCCTGGCAAGGGTCCAGCTCTCAGCTAGCTCTGCCCTTTAGAGAAAACACCAGAGACTCCCTGTCTCCGCTCCCACTGCTCCTGCGATGAGTTGTTCCTCCGTTTCTGAGAGCCACCATTCCTGCCTTGGCCTTGGAGACCAGCTGCACAGGCTGAGTCTGGGGAGGGGTGGGAGTATGAGGGGCTTGCTCACTCCAGCCTTAGAGACCTGCCAGAGCCAGGGGGCCAGCTGCTCTCCATCACCCTCATTGGTGACTGCTTTCTGCAGACTTATTCTACAAGGGGCAGCAGCACTTGCTGACAGTTTCTAAGCTATACCCTGAAGTCTGTGGAGTACACAACAAGACTGTGACACTTGAAACTTGTATCAGATGGTACCCTGCTGCCTCCAGGGGCTCAGAGTTTTCTCCTTTCCTATTGGACTGTTATTCCTGCATGACAATTAGAAGTTGACCTTGGTTTGTGGGCCCTGAGCTGTCTGCAAACTCGGTTCTCAGAAAAAGGAGTAGGGGCTTTTGTGGAGCTGAGAGGGACAAACTGCCCGAGAAAGCAGCTCCAAACTGATGAGGGCTCACGGTTTCAGGGTTCAGGCTGTTGTCTCCTGGCCCCATGACCTGGCAGAGCAGCACAGTGGCAGGGGGCTGTGGCTGGAGAGTTTCTTCACATGGTAGACAGGAAGGAGAGAGTGAGGAAGGCACTGGGGGCCTGGTGTCACCTTCAAAGGCAAGCTGCAGTGACCTGCTTCCTCCAGTGAGGTCTTGTAGCTGAGGTTTTCTAAACTGGAACTTGTGTCCCTGATAGAGAGACAGTNCATCTTACAAAGTGACACTGAAACCCAGATAAGGATGGGCCAATGGTGGGCGAGACCATGCACTAGTTAGAACTACCCAGATGTGTGTATGCTGAGGCCTTTATTTAAACGTTAACTTCCCTTCAGAACCCTGGAGACAGACTTGAGGGGGTCAGTAGCTCTCTGTCCACCTCCCCAATGTGTCCCCACTGAATAAATGTCTTTGTTCTGCTCTCCTCTTTTAATTTGGCTCTTTTTATTGGCTTATTGAAGGTAGCCAGACCTGATTCGGGATACAAGTTGTGACCCCCAAGTTTGATAGCAGTCATCTCCCCAAGTCTTCACCACCTCCAAAACGAATGCCACCAGCTGGGGACCAAATGTGAACTTGTGGGAAGATACATGTCATTTCTAAAACAGTGGGGTGGTCACATACAATGAGTCTGCCCTGGGCCTTGGATTAGTACAGGTACTGTGGGGGTGGGTAAGAGATCAGAGGCTTGGAGTCCTGACAAAAGAAGAGATCAGCCTATGCACAACCCTCCCTCCTCCCCTCCCTCCCTCTCTCATCCTTTGCCTTTGCCTTCTCCCCAGCATGGACGTCCTTATCACACTTGAGCTCCTTGACTTGACCTCTCAGCCTAAGAAATCAACCTCTGGTCTCATGAGTTTACCCAGCTGCAGGCATTCCATTATAGCAACACAGAATGGACCAGAACGTCCCACAATGGGACATAGGATGAGTGGGAGGCCCTGAGGAAGGGACACCCCTACCCTCAGAGCCAGTGCTCAAGCCTAGTCTTTCTAAACTTGGGGTCTTAACAAGCCCCCAGCCTCACTCAGGCCAGGTTCAGGAAGCATAGATTCTCCTCCACCTCAGAGGGGAAATGATTAATGTGGAAACATTCTATTGAGAAATCACTTTGTGGGCTGGGCGTGTGGTTCTGTGGTAGAGCTTTTTTACTTAGCATACACGAAGACTTGGGCCCGATCCAAAGGAACAGGGGAGGGGGCTCATTTTGTGCCAGACATGAGTCTCACTGTCTGAAAGATAATCAGTACTAAACACATCACCCTGTATAAGCTGTTACTACTGGGTGACAAATGACTCTAAAGTCCAGTGGCTTAAGATACTCTATGTGCATTGACTAATAGCTTCTGTGGGGCAGGACTCCAGTCACCCCTACCCATGCCCTCTGCTTCCAAGTGTCCCCATGCCAAGACTGCAGTTGACCTCAGCTGAAGGCATGACTGGGAAAGGGCCTGTTACTCCGATCACTCTGGGGCTGTAGGCAGAGCACAGTTCTCTGCAGTTTTGTTCAAGGCCATGTCCAGTGCTCTTCCCAGTTCTTACTGCCTGCCTCCCCAGGCTTCCCCCACATGCCTGTCAGATTCTCCAGTCTGCAAGGCAAAAGGAAGCAGCCTCATTAGCTAGATAGTAGTGACCTGCCTCAGGTTGAATGCTGTAGTCTGTTGGTTAAAACTGGAAGAGAAGAAGGGTCTCTGAACCTTCATCCTCCATGGTGGACTTCATGTGTTGTCTTTTCAGAGGTATAGATTGGATTCACGGAGGCTTATCTGACCAAGTCAGGGCTAAGGAGAGGGCCATGGTTTTGACTTAGGTCAGAGGGATTCCCAAACTGCAGTAGACCAAATGAGTACAGAATAGCTGGAGAAGGCCCTGGTAGGAAGTCACAGAGCAATGGTGTTTGGTGAAATTCCACCAGGTGTCCCAGCTGAGCCAAGGTATCTCAAAACTCACACTGAAGCCTGAACTTCCCCTCCCTCAGGATGTGACTGTGTATGTCTGACCTTGGGGAGTTTGGACCTTTAAAGAGGGGGTTAAGCTAAAAGGATGCTGTTTGCTTGGGAACTTATACCATCAGAGAAGAGTCCAGGAAGCAGAGGTCAGAATCTGGGCACAGCAGTGCAAGTTTGTCATTCTGGAGCAGGGTGTGGAGGCAAAATGATCAGAAAGTCAAGTCTGTCTTTAGCTACACATTGTTTAAGGTCATGCTTGAAACATGAGACCATGTTTTAAAAGAGAAGAGAGGAGAGGGCAGAGGAAGGAAAAGAGATGAGAAGAGAGAGAAAAGAGCAGAGAAGTGAAGACAAGGCACACCCAGAGGGAAAGCCAGTAAAGATGCAGGGAAGAGACACTGACTATGAACCAAGGAGAATCATCTCCTCCCTATGGAGAGCAGTGAATCCTGATACTACCATCACCTCAGACTTCCAGCCTCCAGAATTGTGAGAAGCAAATCTCTCCTACTTAAGTTATCCAGCCTGTGGTATTTTGTCACAGCAGTATTAGCAAACTGACGTAATGGGCATGGTACTCTTCATGTGTGCAGTTCCAAGAGGAAGTCTGGTGGGATGCTTCTGGAAGGTTGTCCGTCCCCCTTCTAAAAAGGGGTCCTAAGAGAAAAGGTCCTCAAGGGGATCACTATCTTTGGGCCTGTGGGACGTGTCTGGGCATGTTCTGCTTAGAGCTTCTGCAGCCATTTTGCTACCGTGAAGCAAACAAAAGAGATGGATAAGCAGAAAGTTGGAGGGAACCTGGCTCATTGATAGCATTGCTGAAATGTCACACCTGACTCTAATTCTGTACTTCTCTTTATACAAGAGAAAGCCTACAGTTGGGGGAGTTCATAGGTCCTGCTGGGGAAGTCATTGCCTTTTTTTACTAGATGAGCATGATGTTACTGTCAAATTGCCTTCCAGAATGTTTGTGTGTGTGCCCATAGATCAGTATGTGCTCCCAGCTTTGGTGAGAGAAGCTTGCTTTCTCAATGGGGCAGCAGTTCCTGGAAAGACCCATAACTGGTCAAAGTGTTGAGAATAAGTGACTATTGAATGCCTGGTCCGTGACAGGAGGACATCTAAGTCTCCCCTTGTCCAAGGCTCAGGAAGCTTGGTGGAAAAGAAGATGGAAAGGATGCAAGAGCCTGAGGCCGGGGTGGGATATTGTGGGACACTATCTTCCGAGTAGGACATGCTGCTGCACTCTTAAGCTCAGAGCAGCTGTGATGACCCATACTAGCCCTGTACAAGACAGGACCAGTCTGCCATGGAGGGGGAGCAGTTCCTGAGGCCTCACTCTTACCTGAGGATTCACAGGCAGTTAGTGGCTGGGATGAGGGAAGGATATTCTCTTTAGTGGTGTGGCTGTTGGAAAATTGCTCACACTTCTGTAAATACCCCCTCCCCCAGACTCATGTACGCAATGCTAATTAAACTCATTGGTCACATGCACACAAAAAAGATACAAAAGTCAAAAAGGAAGAGGAAAGGGGTCAGTGAGTAGGGGAGGGGACAAGAGAGGGTCCTTGTGGGTGAATATGATCAAAATGCATTAGGCACACATAATGGAAATGTCACCATGAAACCCATTGTTATGTAGAGTAATATATGCTAATGAAGTCTTGTTGTAGTACTTTTTCTTTGGGACCTACAGCCAATAAATAGCAACATAGAGATTTATTATTGATTATGAAAGTTTGACCTTTGCTTAGGCTTGTCCTAACTAGCTCTTATAACTTACATTAACCCATTTATATTAATCTACGTTCTGCCACATGGCATTACCTCTCTTCCATCTTGCACCTCCTGTTTCCTCTGCATGTCTGGCTGGTGACCCCAATGACAAAATACTACTCCAAATGGCATCCAGTGTGGAGCCTCGAGTATCCACATATGGCCTGAGAAAGCAGTCTTGTGGGTAGGCTTGGTGTACAGAGGTGCAGTTCTTTTAAGAGGCCCTGCTGTACAGCTGAGCATTTGAGCAGCCAGAACTGTGTACAAACTCCTGACACAGGTGGAAACAACAAATTCCCAGAGCTAGGGTGGGTAAATGGGGATCTGAGGCCAGTACTAGCTAACAGGAGGCTAGGCTCTCACAGAACTGAGGAGGGTGGAGCCAGCCACCAGCATACCATATGCTAAGTGGAACTTCAAGGTGGTGGTAGCCTAGCAGTTTAAGATTTGGCTCTCACAGTTAGAGGAGGTTGCAGACACACACAAAAAACAAAACAAAACAAAACAAAAAAACAGGTCCAGGCTGAGAAAAATAAATAGTTCAAAAATAATAAAGTCTTTAAAAAGAGAGTAAAGTAATATAAAAGGAATAAGCCATGTAAAGATGAAAAAATACACAGGGTGTCTGGATCCTGTGTGGTGCTTTGTTGACTTTCAATTTTTTAAATGCTAATAAACAAAAAACGATAGCTGCTGAGAGACATTGGACTATGAAAACTGCTAAATTAAACCAACCTATATATTTTAAGAATGTCTTAACTTCAGAATGGAAGTCAGAAAATGTGTTGTGTTGGGGAAGAGGTTGTGCTTTTGTTTCCAGAGGAAAAGAAAAGCTATGGATTCCTTCAAAATGAATGAAGATCAGATTTTATTGGGGGAGACCTCTTGAAAATCTTGGCTACAGTCATAAAACAAAAAACAAAAAACCCAAACAAAACAAACTACAAGGTAGATGACATATAAGCTGATCCCTCTATACGGGAACAGCTCTGAGACTGGATGAGATATGATAAATCTTGTTGGTTACAGAGTAGTTGACTACACACTGCACATTCCATACTGTATAAATACGGATATATATGTTATCTTTAAAAGTTTGTGTTTTTTCGGGCTGGAGAGATGGCTCAGAGGTTAAGAGCACTGGCTGTTCTTCCAGAGGTCCTGAGTTCAATTCCCAGCAACCACATGGTGGCTCACAACCATCCGTAATGTGATCTGGTGCCCTCTTCTGGCCTGCAAGCATACGTGCAGATAGAACACTGT
>LZPO01066417.1:63705-79584 GCA_001675575.1 Neotoma lepida | reverse complement strand
AAAAGAACCAGATACCAATGAAGACAAGTAGCCCAGGTAATATAGCCTCTCAGAATACCTCTGTTGCAGTTTTCTCAAAATTCTGCATCTAGAACAACTTCAAAGCTATTAGTTGAGGTGGTCCAGCCTCACAGACTACTCCAGCCAAGACTTCAGATAAGCTCNACACTTTCCTATGACACAGAGACTAAACAAAAAATACTACAGTCAACTCTCCCAGGACTTGATCATTGTCCCAATTTTCTTAGGGTCCCCTAGAGATGCAATAGCCCCCAGACAATAGGAAGCAGTCTAGAGAACATGACGTTCACATTCCCAAGAGGTGGGGTGGGTGGTTTTTGGTCATTCAATGGATTATGGATGTTTGTTATCATTTAGGTGGGTTGGTTGCAAGTTGTTGTTGGTCACAGTCAAGGAGAAAGCAAAACAAAGAAGATTAGATTCAGGGGATCTTTTTCTGAAGGAAAAAAGGGGGAATACAGTATAGAAATGATAGGATAAAAAAGATAGATTAGTGAATTTACTTTTTGATTAAAAACAACTATTAATCTCAAATAGTTTACATTGGTATGAATTTTTGTATATTGATATGAATTTAAGGTTATTTTTGTTATAGATATGTATATATATATGTATATATATTTCAACTCTTGCTTAGGTTATTGTACCTATGCAGCTGATTTTGAAATGTAATGTATAATTAAGAAATACAGATTAGTAGCTAGTCATAAATAACAATCAAACTTTTAGTCATGTTAGATATGTTTTCAAGGTCAAACAGATTTTAGATAGATAGGTGGTCTTTAAACACTTCAGAGACCTACAGAATATGGCATTTAAGATATTTTAATAACATAAGGTTTTCCATTACAGTGAGACACATCTGCTCCTGGCAACACCAATTTACTTCAGAAAGGATGACGGGCATTGAAGAACCTACATATGGAGTTTACTTTCAATGTGGCAAAGTTAGTCATCAGGGCAAGAAACTGCCCTTGTCTTTACTGCTGACAGTACGCTGTCCAAACTGGATGAGCAGGACACAAAAGAAGGTGACTGCTTAACTTTGCCAAGACAAGGCAGACAGTCCTTCAATATTCTGGCTTCACAGAAAAGTCTGTCAGATATTCTAGGCCTATAAGCCAAAGATGGATGCCTCAAAGTTGCAGAGGAACATTGGGTGACTGTCCAGGCAGCCAGCTGTTTCTGTCATTTCTATAGTTTTGAAAGTTGTTTGCTTTGTACTTCCTGTTTACTCAGGTAATAGTATATCCTTCTCCAGTCTCTGATGAAGTTGAAGATGAGATAGTTATAGTTTTACAGTTTTCCTTGTTACCAAGTTCAGAAAAGAAACTTATGTAAGAGATATAAAGTTTATAAGGTTGAGAAACATAAAAGCCTAAGTTGTTTATCTGAGAAGATGTTTTAAGGTCTAAATAGATATTTTTAGGATGGTAATACAAGTTAATGATTAAAAATGGTTTAGGTATAAAACTTTGCACTTATCAAGATAAGATAGATAATAGAGTAATTTCTCCAAATTTTCCAAATACAAATGGATTGAACATTGTGAATGTAATTCTTACTTGATAATTGTTCTTATTGTATATAATTTTACAGTATTAGAGTTAAAACTTTTCCTTTTTATTTAGGCAAAAATGAGGAAATGTTGTGGAATATTCATACACTGTATGAAGATGTATTGCTGTGATTGGTGTAATAAAAAGCTGAATGGCCAATAGCTAGGCAGAAGGTATAGGCAAGATTTCCAGGCAGCAAGAGAACTCTAGGCAGAAGAAAGGAGGAGTCTCCAGCCAGACTCAGAGCAAGTTGGATGTGCTGTACTAAGGAGAAGTAACAGAGCCACATGGCAGAACGTAGATTAAAAAATATCGTTTAATTAAGTTATAAAAGCTAATTGAGAAAAAGCCTAAGGCCAAGCTTTCATAATTAATAATTAGTCTCTGGGTCATTATTTGCAGGCTGGCAGTCCAAAGATAGTCCAACAGGAAAGCTTACTATAATATCTCATTTAAAACTTTCACTAGGGGTTGAGGACAGCTCAGTGGTAAGGCATCTTGCCCACCCCACCCCATCCCCCTCAAAAGAAAATGAAACATCTTGTCTGTTTGGGCCTCTTGGAATCAGGACTTTTCTTTGCATAGTTCCCAGAAATGGAGGCAGGCTAGAGGAGCCTTCCAGGCTCAAGGGATTAGCCTGAGTCTCATATCAGACAGTAAGTGAGCGAGTATGCTGTCCCTCCTATGACAGGGAGTCTCAGCTCTTTGGATTAGCTCAGGCTTGCATTGGCCCTGACATTTTTGGATGGCACCTAAGCCCAGTCTTCTGAAACTCGTTGTCAACCTAGTCTGTCACAGGAAGCAAGGACTCAGGGAAGGGGCCTGGGAGAAGAAGACAGCATCTGATAGAGGCAACTATCAGAGGAGCCAGAACTTGACTTGATCAGAACTGGGACCTCAGAGGCATCTCAAGGGACCCAGAGCATGGAGCTGAGTCTCAGTTACCCTGTAGATACAGCAGGAAAGAGGAAAGTCCTTGCTCTCAGGCTTCTGGTAGAGGCTTAACAGGACTGTGAAGTGCTGAATGCTGCCTCTGGCCCATCACCAATTACAGTACATCTCATCTCTCCCTGTCATCAGCACATCAGCCCAGATCACAGCTCTGCCAAGTCTCTGCCCACTCTGAACAGAAGCATCCAATGACAACAGACACTGGAAATGTTTTTAGGAATAGGATGCAGGTGGAGGATCAGTGGCTTGGTGTTGTCGACTGAAGCTTAAGAGTTGGAGTGGCAGTTTCAGGGAGGGCAAGAGTGACTTTGGTGGTGTCAAGGCACAGGTTTGTTCAAGTTATCATCATGCCTTCCACTGGGGGCGGTGTTTTTTTTTGTTTGTTTTGTTTGAGACATGTCCCAGGCTGGTTTCTGATTCCCTATGTAGCTAAGGATGACCTCAAGCTTCTGATCTTCCTGCCTCTACTTCCCTAGTGCTAGGCTTATAGGTGTATACCACTAAGCCTGGTATATAAGGTGCTGGGGTTGAAATCCAGGCTAGGCCAGTGAGGTGGAGGCAGAGATTCCGGACACTGACATTTGAAAGGCAGCAGCAACAGTGAGACCAGGAGCTCTCAGTCTACCTGGGTGTCTATCAACCAAGGGCACATGACCCCAAAAAAGCCAGCATTAGGACCTCAGGTGTGGTTAATACTGTGTAAATGACACAGCCATCCAGCTACCTCTCCTCTAGTCTTTTGCCTTCTTGAAGCCAGGCTACAGATGAGGTCTGTCATTCCTCCAAGCCCCTTTGCATTTCTCCTGAAATAACCCATCTCCTTTTCTGTAAGTCTTGAGTTGTCCAGAGGCACATGTGCCTGCGGACTGCAGTGACTGTCCTCTAGACTCAAGCCTTAACATGAGCCCTCTACCAACTGAAGCATCCCCAGCCAGCTGGCATGCTCTTCAAAGAACAAGCCAACAACTCAAACAATGAATGTGTAAAAGCCTGAGAGGTCAAGCCACCATGCCCTAGAGCCTTTCTCTTAAGAGAGGAGTCTCTAGGAAATCTGCCTGCTGGGGCTTGAATTCTCTTAAAATTCCTGTGATAGGAGTTGTTGTTTTGTTTTGTTTTGTTTTGTTTTGTTTTGTTTTGTTTTGTTTTTTGACAGAGTCTCTCTGTAGCCCAGGCTGGCCTCCAGTTCTCCATCCTCCTGTTTCTACCTCCCAGATGCTGAGATCACAGGTGTGTATTTCCATACCCTGCTGGTACAGAAACTCAGTCCCAGAGGCAGCAGCTCTAGAATAGGGGGCCCATGAGAAATGTTAGGTCATGAAGGCCTGTCCCCATGAGTGGTGGATGGATATTATTACAAAAGACCCTAGCTTAAGAAATGCCAATCACATGATGAGATTAGGACGGATTGCATCGGGTTCCAGATGACCACATGGCACTCCAGAAATGTGCACAGTCAGTTGTATGTCAATTAAAGGTGTAGCTAGGCATTTGAAGACTGTTATCTAAAGGCCTGAGACAGAGCTGGCCTCCTGTTCACCTGAATCCTCTCGCTCCACCCCTTTCCAGTACAGATGACACAGCGTGAAGGCCAGACACCAGCAGCAGATTCTTGAACTTCATAGGCTTCAGAACAGTGACCCTAACACATTCTCATGCATTCACTGTGTATTTACAGGTTACTCTCCTCTTCCAGCCTTTCTTACACAGCCGTTCACTGCCCTTGGGTCTCTGGCCTCCATGGAGTCTCCAGAATCTCACTCACTTGTTCATTCATCCATGCATTCATTCACAAAGCATTTATTTAGCAGCCATTTTACCAGATGATGAAGTAGGCACTAGGGTTACAGCTTCCAAAGCATTTATGGTCACCATATCACACCCTTTTCCAAACAGGACCTTTCCTCAAACTGACTCATTGCCTTAAATGCTGGTCATCTCTCGCCTGTCCCTATGGACCCCTAAACTCCCCTGTTATCCTCTGCTCTGGAAGCCTTCCAGATGTCGGTGACAGAGGAGATCAGGTTGTCCAGAGTCCTCTGCACTGTTACCTGAGCATCTCAAATCAGGGTAATGTTGGATTAAATGTATATTAGTGAGAGGCCAGCACTTTGCCCCAGGCCCCTCCTACACTTGGCTAATTTCATCCTGGCTATGAGCCTGATAGGATGAGCTTGCCATGGGTCTAACATCTTTTCAAAGAAGTCATCAGCCAAGTCCCTTGGGAAGTTGGGTGGCCCTCTACTGGTTATGGCAGGTGGGTAGGAGGCAGGCCTGTTTAGAGGTCCAGGTCCCAGGGTCCCCAGAGATGTTTTGGATCCTGACTGGGACTGGTTCATACCATCAACCCTAGACTTCCCTTGTGGTCTCTGAGAACCACCATACCTATGGCCATCGTCCCACCTCCTGTCAGCTGCATGTAGAAAAGAACCAGGCCCACAGAGGTGTGCGGGTCCCACAGCCACTGTGTATCGGAAAAGGGGATCATCCATGTGGCAGATTCTGGCTCAGAAGTGACACAGTGACCTTGTAATTTATGCATTATAGGGTCTCCAGGCCCCAGCCCTTCTCTCAAAGCCAGGAAAGAAAGGAGCGTGAGGGGCTGGAGAGATGTCTCCGTGGTTAAGAGCACTGACTGCTCTTCCAGAGGACCCTGGTTCAGTTCCCAGCACCCACATGGCAACTCACAACTGTCTGTAACTTCGGTTCTAGGGGACTCGATACCCATGACAAAAGAACAATGTACATAAAATAAAAATAAATGATTTTTAAAAAGAAAGGAAAGTGAAAGTAGGAGAAAGAGACAGGAGGAAGAGAACAAGGAATCAAGAAAGGGAGGAGAGATAGAGACAGACAGAAACAGACACAGAGAGACAGAGACAGAGAATCAGAGAAAGAGAGGTAGATAGACATGGAGATAGACNGAGACAGACACACCAAAAGACAGAGAGACAGCAACACAAGGAGAGACAGACAGAGACAGAGACAGAAACACAAAGAGAGATAGACAGACATAGAAAGACAGAAAGAGCCAAAGTAACAGACAAAGAAATCCATCTATCTATCCACCTACCCACCATCCACCCACTTATCTCTCTTCCATCCCCACCTACCCATCCTCCAATCCAGCCATAGACTCATCAAACCATTTATCTATTATCCATCCATCCGTTCAGTTCATTTACCCACTCATCCATCCACTCTTCATCAATCTACCACCAGACTATCCATGCACACGCCCATCTACCCATCTACCTACTTAATCACCACTCATCTCTCAATCTATTCACCAATCTGTCCACCCACCTAACCACACACCCACTCACCCACCTACCCACCCATACATACATACATCTACTCACCCATCCATCCATCTACCCACCCATCCACTCCTCTACCCAACCAGTTATTTTTTTTTTAATTTAGCAAAGGAAAGCAAACCCAGGGCCTTATGCATGCTAGGCAAGAGCTCTACCACTGAACTGCACCCTTAAGGCCACTCTAATGGATTTAAATCTCGAGTTTGAGCCTTAGGTTGTAGCCTGATGGTTTTGATAACAGGGGCTTGTAGAATATTATTTGTGGAGAGTATATGCTATTTGGTTCCCACCAAGTTGAAAGCTTGTAACCTCTTAGTTCCATTTTGCGAATGCTAATATTTATCCATCATTCGCTTTGTTTATTATTTTATTTTTTGAGGCAGGGTCTCATGTAGCCCAGGCTGACCTCCAACTCCCTATATAGTCAAGACCTGGAACTTTTGATCTCTCTGCCTCTACCTCCTGAGTGCTNGAATTACAGACATGCACCACCATGCCCGATTTATGCTGGGATTGAACCCAGGGCTTCATTCATGCTAGGCAAGCATTCTCCCAACTGAGCAACATCTTCAGTCCCACTTGTTTTATGTTTTTATTCCCTAAATGTTCTTTTGAGTCCCTTCTAGGAGCCAGGCCACTGTGAATGGACCGTGGAATGAGGCTGTTGCCGAGCAGCTGGTTCACGCATGCGCAGACATGAGCTGCGGTGCGCTGTGCTGTAACTGGAGGGTCTCAGGGTCTCACAGCAAAGGCTAGATTCTTAAAATCCAAGACACTAAGCAAACATTCTGTGAAGCTTTATGGAGCTCAGCTGTTTGCACTGTGCCGGCATCTGCAAGGAGCTCTCGCGGGGACGCTTATCTACCTTGTAATTGGCTCCTGCTCCTCTGTCGCCCGGGAGTGGTCAGACACAAGCCTGTCTCTAGTTTATTAGAGCTTTACACGTTTGAGATGAAAAGTAGGGAATCAGTGGACAGCTGCATGGCTGGAGAAAAACCAGGAAGAAAGGAAAACTAGAGCTGAATTGGGCATTTGCAGCCATGGGTACAGCCCTTGGCCTGCTGGCCATGAGAGGCAATCTTGGCCAAACCACTTACCCACTCTGACCTGGGACGTTCCTTTTCTGGTCACAATCCTGGCTGGTCCATTATAAACAGTCTCTGCTCGTTCCTCTCTGCCTGGAGCCTGGTCCCTCGCTTTTCTTCCCACTTTACCTTCCATCCTATTTGGAAAACCATAGTGGGGAGGTCAGCAGGCTGCGCTGTGACAAACATGCCCCGTCAAAACAAAGCTGGTTGCTGGCCAAGAATAAGATGGGGGTGTTTGAGGTGAAAGGCTCTGGAGGGTCCACAGTCGGTGTGTGAACCTGCTGTTCCCATTAAGTGAGTCAGGCAAGATCAGAACGTTCTCTTAGAGTCTGCCTCTCTCTGGAAAACTAAGATGCCATTAGGCAGGATGGATACACACACAGACTAGCACCATCACACCGAGACACATGTGTCTAGACATGTACAGACACCCATAGAGCTGCACCAACCCTTGGGGACATAGATGTGCCCAGATACACACAGACTTGAACCATCACGTGGGGATGCACTTGTTCCTAGACACGGATATGCACACACGCAAGCACACACATGCACCAGGGCAGCCTGTCACCCTGGCTTTCCTATCCAGGGACTCTGTGAACTCCACAGTGGGACTCAGTCCCTGGTACCCACCACATCTGTGAGCTGCTCTGGAACAGAGCAGAGGCTGAGGCAACAAGACCAAGCAAGGAGACGTGACCAGGTGCACCAGGGTCTAGGGGAAATCCCAGCTCTGCTGCTTGGCTGGGGTCATTTGTCTGGTGACTCTGCCCTCTGATGGAATGGGGATGATAGCCATGGTTCTCCCAGCACTTTCTTGGCCAAGCTCCTGGCACTGTGACCTGGTGGAGGATAACCATTTCCAGGGCTGGAGGTGTCTCTGGGTTCCCCTTGTTATGTGCATCTGTTCCAGGGACCCTGACACAGACTCAGTGAGGCCCCAAGTGAATGTTTCTTTTGAGTCTTGTTGCCTGGAAGTGTGGAGGGGGGGTGTAGAGGCTCAGGGGGTGTGAAGAGAGGTGTAGAGGATCAGTGGGTGTGAGGAGGGGTGTAGAGGCTCAGTGGTGAGGTATGAGGGGTGTAGAGGCTCAGTGGTGAGGTATGAGGGTGTGATGCTTGCTTAAACTGTCCTAGCAAAGAGCTACCACTTCAGTGACACAGAAAGACAGACAGCTGTCACCTCAGGTTTCACCTCCCTTAGGTGGCTCCCTCCTGGCCTCTGGCTGGCCCCTAGGACACAGCTGTCCTAGGTGTCCCTTGGCTTGTTGTCATATGTCTGCCTCTGTGTCCATCACTCCCCTTTTGACAGGGACACTGGGTTAGAGCCTTATCTAAGCTTCACCATCTGTAGAGACCTTATTTCTAAATAAGGCCCAGTCCCCAGGACCAGGATTAAGGACTCCGACATGGCTTTAGGGGACACAATGCAGCCTATAACACAAGGGGGGCAGCTGGACTGAGTGAAGAGAGACTCCAGTCTGAGCTGCCTGGACAACCTGGGGAGAAATAGAGTCCTTCCTGCTGGAGGGGCCTGTGTGGAACTTATCTGTGTCACTGTGACCATGGAGGAAGCTCTACAGAACCCAGGTGGCCTGTTTTGCTCCCAGCCGCTGCCAGACACCCAGTGCCTGAGCAGGCTTCCATACCATGACCAGTGATGACTGGTTTTGTTACCACCCCAGCACCTAATCCCTAGTTCTCTGAGCTGCCATGTGATTCCTGTGGGGTCATTTAGCGAGTCCTCATAGGCAGCCCTCACTGGCTCAGAAGAATGCACAAACCAGTCACTGGGTGATCTTGATGTGAATAAAGGAAGGTTGGAGCCCTATACTTGATTTGCTGGGGGACTCTAGGTAGGTCTCCATGTGTTTCCCTTTGAAAAAATGGGCTTCCCGACTGCCCCTGCCCCATGAACTGTGAGGGGGTTTAAGTGAGCAGGAAGACAGTTAACTATCTTACCAGTGTCTAGAACACCACAGACACTCCTCATGTTAAAAGACAAGGAATGAAAAGAACAGAGAGGTAAAACAGCATGAGTGGAGACACACAGCTAAGGAATGAAGGTTTTGAACCTGACTATGTCCAACTTTCCCACCTGGGCATGGCCAGAAGGAAGTTATTCACGAATGGCTGTTATTGATATCATACCATTTGTTCAAAGTTACAAGAGACAATGACGGTGAGACAGACGTGCAGCAGGCACTCCTGGGTAGGTAGTCTCCATGCTGTTCTCAGACTTGCTTTCTAGAAAGCTTAGCCACAAAGTACAAGGAGAAACTGGATGTCGCCCCCTCCCAGCAGAGGCTCCAGACCCCTGCCCCTTTCCTGCAACATCTGTGTGTGTGTGTGTGTGTGTGTGTGTGTGTGCCTGAGTGAGTACACAAGCACGTCCAAATATCCCTTCTCATCAGCAGCATTCCTGGGGTAGAGGAGACAGTGGGCCCTGGGGGACTTGTGCTAAAATCTCTGAGACTTGGCTGGGCTGTCCGGGGCAGTGCATCGGGAGAAGGGGAGAAAGTTGAGGATTGACGACCACTCCAGGACCTGAAAATGCAAGAGTACAACCCTCCAAACTCAGAGGACGTTCTGGGACCCAGGGATTCATTTCTGTGAGAGGCTTTGGAAAGACAAACAAATGCAATCACCCCTGGGTGTACATTTAATGAACTGCAATGTTTTGGGAAATGATTGCAAATTACACATAAAAGGAGACAATTCTGGAAAAAAATAAAGGAGGCAATGATTAAAAATTTCAAGTGCAGACTGTCTCAGGAAAGCTAGATTAGATTGGAAGGTCAAACACCTAAGAGTGGGGGTGAGGTCAACCTACGCTGTCAGGTGTCCTGACACGCTTAGCTTTACCTAGTGTGTACGATGTGACAAAGATTTCCCTGAGAACCTCACCACCGTCAATGCCAGGAGGGTGGTCACCACGGTGTCTTTGGGAAGATCAGGTGGTTTGGGCTGGCAAGAGAAAACTACTAGTGAAGGAAGCCTGTCNGCTCGAGTTTAATCCCTGGAGCATGTAACAGTAGGAGAGAACTGATTCCACGAAGTAGTCCTGAGACAGCCATGTGTGTGCTGGGGCATGTGTGCCTACCTGCCCGCAAACACACACAAAGAGGGAAGAGAGAAAAAGAAAAGAAAGGAAGGAAGGAAGGAAGGAAGGAAGGAAGGAAGGAAGGAAGGAAGGAAGAAAGAGAGAGAGAAAGAAAAGAGAGAGAAAAAAGAGAGAGAGAGAGAAATCAGAGCCTTTAAGTGGCTGGTTCCAGGCAGCACAGTTGGGGTTCTCTATGCAAATGCCTGAGGGCAACCTCCACTGAGGTGCTGGAGACCCAAGGCAGCCCTCCCCAATGAGAAGTTCACTGTCTCATGGCCCTAATGTGACAAAGCTGGAGTCACTGGCCATTTTTTCCCCGTGCTTTCAAATTCTTCCTTCGTAAAGGACACACGCTCTTGAAAATCTCGGGTGGATTACCATGGCACAGAGCCAATAACAAAGGGACCTAGTTGAACTGGAACAAGGAGGTGGCATTTCTGCCCTTTTCCATGATTCTCAGGATATTGGAGCAGGGCCTGACAGCCCACTCAGAACCCATGCTCATGTCTGGGGCCTCATCTTCCAGTTGGGAGCACTGAGGCCTGGTGAAGGCAGAGCTCCAGGCTGCAGGCTGTTGGCTGCTGGTTCAGGGCTCTAAGAGTAGGATGTCATTGCACATGTTTGCTCCAGCTGTCCCGTGTCCAGGGGCCGAGCCCCAGCATCTGAGTTGTCTAGCCCAAGCTGATTTTGGTAGACTTAAGACTTTTAGGCCAATGGGACATTTTGGGCTTTTTCTTCTTGTGAGTGTTAGAGAAAAGAATCTTGAAGAACTCCTTGGGAGAGAGGTAAGTGTTTTCAAAAGCCATTTGTCCCCCCCTTCTGTATTCCTCTCCCGTTGCCATGACAAAGGCATGACCTGACCACAGCAGCTTAGGGGAGCAGGGTTCATTCTGGCTCACAGTTTGAAGGGACGGTCCATCACGGAAGACACGGTGGGGAAGGTGTGGCCTCTGGTCATGTTCATCTACCATCAGGAAGCAGAGAGAGATGAATGCCAGTGCTCAGCTCCATTTCTTCTTATTATTCAGTCTGGGACTCCAGCCCATGGGATGGTGCAGCCCACAGTTAAGACAGATCTTCCCACTTCAACTAACCCAATTTAGAAACTCCCTCAAAGATATAACCAGAGATTCATCTCCTGAAACCTAGGACCTACATGATTCTAGATTCTATCAAATAGACAATATTAACTATCACACCCTTCCCTAAAACAGGGAGTTAAGAGGTCCTGGCCTAGGAGTCAGGAGGACCAGGTCATCATGGGGCTCCCTATCTGTCCAGCTTGTCAGGCTTTCTCAGCATCCCCATCTAGACAATGAAGCAGCTTGACGACAATGAATTCTCCACAAGGTTTCTTTGAAATGGGCCATGAAAAATTTAGAACTTCTGAGCCAGGCTGCTCCTGGGTCTGCACTAACCTGAACTCCACTAGGTCAAGGCTGGCTGTCCTTTCCACCTCACCCCTGCCTGTCTCTCTCCCCTCCCCACTCTCTCTCCTTGGAAAATTCCTTTGCCTACCTGGAAACTCCAGATAAGCCATAATTCTGGGAATTTTCTTGCTTTCTTGATAGAATAGTTAAAGGAATTCCACAGGTTGTTTGCTCAACTTGACACTTGGAAGCACTAAGATGGAGATCGCTTTGTGAGCAGGAGACGAGCTCTCACAGCAACAGATGTGGCTTTTCATCTCATGAGACTAAACCTTCAGGGTTCCCTATCTGGGGGGAGAAAANAGTATTTTCCTGCCTCAGCTATGTAGGTATCGCATTTCCTGATGTGAGGGTGTCCCAAGTTGGTTGCTTTAGGTCCTTTCTGGCCCTCACTGATCTTCAGGAGGGANTAAGCCTGGGAGTGATGAGCCCTTCTTAGGAAAAAGAGCCAGTGGGATCTTGTTACGCTCTCTTGTATTGTGACTGAAGATGATTGCTGCAGTTTAATGACACCGTTTTATTCACACTGTATTTGTTTTATGATAGCCCTCTATTTATAGCAACCCGACACTGCTTTTCCATTTATGGCCGTGGTATAACATATCACTGTTTAAAAACAAACTCGTTTAAGTAAAACAAAATATAAAATAAGTGCTGATTTCAAGAAAGCCATTAAGCAGGCAGCCTTCTCACTGGGGCCCAGCCAGGTCCATGTTCTGAGGGAGGCAGGAGACTGAGGCCTGGAGCTCGGACCACTGTCCCAGTTGGGTGTGAACTGTGCAGCCGGCCTGTACTCTTCTTCACCTACTAAGTTGGTTCTGGGGTGGAACTCAGAGTGTCAGGCCTGGTGGCAAGCACCTTTAGCCAGTGAGCCATCTTACCGGTCCCAGCCTGTGCTGTCTTCCCCACGCCACTCAGCCTGCTCTTACCAGAGCTAAATGTTCAAAAGCCTCCCCCTCTGGTCAAGCTCTGGCCCTCAGTCAAGGTTTGATTCTCNTTGGGTTTCTCTGGTGCCTCTCTCTCTGGTCCCAGGAGGCCATGCCAGCAGTCTTTGACAGCAGCAGCCTTGAGTTCAGGACCTGTGGGGGTTCTCAGCTAGAGGGGTCGGCCTCCCCTTGACCCTGTGTGGGAAGCTGGAGAGGTGTCTGTGTATTGACAGAACTCCACACCCAGGCAGGCCCACTGAAGAGCAGANTCCAGACCTGTTCTCAAGCTGCATGCCGCTCTAGCAATCCCTCCTTGGCCTCTCTCTCTTGACTCTGAAGTGNTTCAAAGGACTAGCCCTGAGACCTTAGACATTTCACTTCTTGGACTGTGGGCAAGCATAGGCCAAGTCGTTTTGTTTGCCCTTCAAAACTCAGCCTTGCATCCTGACCACATCAACTTTCACATCCAAGGCTGTCTGTGTCTGTCCTGAGATCAGTGGGCCAAGAGGTCTGAGGTCTCTTTCAGAGTGTAGTTTAACTCCTCTCTCTCTCTCTCTCTCTCTCTCTCTCTCTCTCTCTCTCTCTCTCTCTCTCTCTCTCTCTCTTTCTCTTTCTCTCTCTCTCTCTCTCTGCGTGTGTGTGTCCACACAGGACTTTTCAGTGTAGAAGTGTCAAAGCTGGGCACTGGTAACTGCTGCCAGAGTTGTAATCTGAGTCCTCTCATGGCAGTTTCTGTTAGGTTGTGATTCTTAAATGCCTGCTTGTGAATTTTGTATGTCCCCCTCCACCCCCTACCCCCGTGTGTGGTAGGTTAGCTGTGCCCTGTGCAGGGCGGGGAGTGGGTGAGTCGAGAGCCTCAGGTCTGGTCCTTAGCAGTGCCATGGATACAGCTGATGGAGTTGGGAAGGCACTAGGCCAGAGGCAGTCACCAGCCATGAGCCTTAACAGTGCTTGCTGCACAGACTCCCATCAGGTACTTCCCTGGCAGTGAGTGGGAAACCAAGAGGCGACGTGGCAATGGAGAATCCCACACCTCAACCCTGCAGTCACACCCAAAGGTGCTGGTGACATGAGAAAGCTCCCCAGGAATAAATATCCTACTCCGGCATGCCACCCTCACCCTCCTCCAGCAATCTCCTAAATTCAAACAACGAGCGAGCATGGGGAGGAGGCTAGGGATGCAGGAGACATTGGGAAAGCGCGACTCCGGAGACCACGCGCTAGGACCGGGTGAGAGAGCTACAGTAGGGAGGCAAGGGCCAGATTAGCCTATAGACGCGTCAGCACCACAGCGGCAGTAGTGGCGACAGGAGACCGAGGGGCGGAGGCTAGGGCGGAGGGAGCGGGAGGGCGGGCCGGAGAGTGGCGGGAGGTGTGGCCGGCGGCTGTGGCGGGCGAGCGGCTGCAGCTGCCGCCGGCGTTTCAGGGGCTGCAGGCTGCAGGCGGACACAGCTCTGACCTATTCCGAAGCCCAGCCGTGCCAGGCCTCCCGGCCCCGGCCCCCAGCGGGCGTCGCCGCTCC
The DNA here is from genome assembly GCA_001675575.1 of Neotoma lepida. Taxonomy (NCBI): domain Eukaryota; kingdom Metazoa; phylum Chordata; class Mammalia; order Rodentia; family Cricetidae; genus Neotoma; species Neotoma lepida. The sequence goes on along the minus strand of LZPO01066417.1, from coordinate 65,670 downwards.
ACATCGCCTAGCCCAGTGCCGCCGTGCAGGATCGCCGGGGCTCCGCAAGTTGCGAGTGCACTCTGCGCCCAGGGAAACTTTCCCCCGTGGCCCAGCCTCTGCCAGGTAGGACTGGACCACTGTACCCCTCTGTGCGTACTGGCGCAGGGAAACCGCGCGCTCCAGGGGAGATCTCGGACCAGTGTGGGTCCCAGGACGCTCAGGGAAGCGGCCACCAAGTTCTGCTGAGACTCCCCTGGAGGCGAGGACAGCTCCTCCTCGTGTGACCCCGAGAAGGCCCCAGGTTGCGGACTTCGCCCGGGTCAGGTGCAGCCATTCTGCGCCCATAGATCCAGGGAGCTCAGGCGACAACAGGGCGGCAGGTGGGACTCTCAGGTCCCGAGTGTCAGCCGGGGATGTACCGGGAGGGGAGGGGTGCGTCTAGGTGACCCCCAGCGCGGACAGGTCTCGATGGGAGACCCGGAACCGGGCTTGGGCGAGGCGGAACGCGAGCCGTGCTGGGGCACCGAGCGCACGTCGCCTTCGTGGGACCCTGGTGGCCGGCCAGGAGAGCGTGCCTGAATTTGTTTCCGCACCGGNGCTATCATTCCCTGCGCGGGAAGGTGTGTAGCTCCGTGGATACGGAGACCTAGGGGGCTGCCGGGCGTGTCCCGCGGCTGGATGTGGGGTGTGGTGGCCGCGGGTTCCCAGCGTGGCTGGCCGTGGTGGACGCGCGCGGGATCAGGGTCCTGCTTGCGCTGGGATAGTTGCCCCGCCAGGGGGAGCACTTCCTTGGCCCGATCCGCTTCCCAGACCAGCCCAGGATCTTCACAGACCGCAGCTCCGTAGATGCACTGCTGCACGCGCGCGGGGTCTGTCTGGAGGAGCGCCCCACCTTGCCCCAGCGAATCGGGCGAAGGGTCCCACTATAAGACTGGGGTGCCTCGGCGATGACCAGATGGATCAGTGTCATGAGGTGATTTTTCATGGTCTGCTGGCAAGGATGAGTGAACAATTTACACCCAGAAAAACAAAAACAAAAGAAACTTTACATGGACAACGAGCTGGCATAGAAACAATGAGATAGAACATTGCTTGGGATTTACTTGAAGTTACTGAAACCCAACCCCTTTTGTAAAAGTGGCTCCCTTTGTCCTGGTCCTGGCAGCTCTCTGGGCGTGGTGGGCAGGACTCATCCTCTTTCTGGGCACAGGTACATTGGGTGGGTGGTGGGTTCCTTAGGAATTTCTATACTTCCATCAGAANGGTCACACTCCCCAGCCATCGCGGAGAGCACTCCCTCTCCTGGGTCCCACACACATCTACCCGATCATGTTCCAAGTACCGGTGAAAACTTGCCTTCCTTCCCATACTCTTAGACTCCTGTATCGTGCCTGTAGGAAGGGACATGCTGACTTCCGGAGTCTGTGGACAGTGTCATCTTTGTTGTGTGAAGGACTGTTCATATCGAGGGGACTCTGAGGGGTCTGGTGCCTCATTTTTCTCTCTAAACTCGACTGTCTTTCCTCTCTCCACCCCAAGAGAGTACAGATGAGCTCACTAGAGACGGTGGCTTCAGAGTGGCTGGAAGTTTTCGTGTGTCCTTGCTAGGAATTTGTGCTCAGCATCCCAGCTGCACCACACACCCCTGCAAAGGTGATGGAAATGGGGTGATCCCTCAGTCCCCAAGAATCAGATGGGGTCCTGCCTTCAGCATGGGTAGAAGCCACGTGTGTTTATTGGATGCGGCCAGTGCTCCCTTGCAGGACAAAGTTTCTGTCAGTGAGATCAGGCTTCAGCCTAGCTTCTGTGTGGAGTGGCAGAGCTGAGAGACTTGAGCCTGGCTTCTGTGGAATCACAGAGCTGAGACTAAGAGGCAAAGGAAGGGGTGGGGAAGCCCTTGTCTCTGGATTTGTCTTCAAGGCATTCCAGGAACCAGAAAACAAAAGAAGTGTTTGGTTTGTTTTATTTTAGTGACTCTGTGTG
>LZPO01066417.1:24116-57672 GCA_001675575.1 Neotoma lepida | reverse complement strand
ATATACCTCCTCCCTTTCATTTGATAGTCTTTTCCTTTTTTATCTTTTCTTTTTAAAGTAGTTTGAAGAACACAAGCAACTGATGATTGCCACACAATAAGCTCAAATAAAAATGTTCTTTTAAGAAAGTTGTTGCCATATAATAGAATTTAAATAATGGGCAATTTTTGTCTCAAGTGCCCCAGCCACATGTAAACACCTATTCAAACTTGTTTGTGGTGTGTGTGTGTGTAGGGCTTGGTGAAAGGTTCTCTGGAAAATAGCAATAGTGGTAACAATATCATCAAACCAAGTTGCATGTGTGTTCACACACATCTTTAAGTGAGCAACATATGGAAGCCTTCTAGAAGGAAATGTTCTGAAAGCTGCTGGAATGTTCCCCTGTGTTCCAATGGGGCTGTGAGAAACTGAGGCAGATTCCAGCTTTGCAGTCCTACGGGTTGGGATCAAACTCTCATCCTGGTTAGCTGTGTGACTGTGGGTGAGCTATCACAGCCTCAGTTTGGGGACCAGGGAGCAGTAAGACGAGATCAAGTGCACCGGGACCCTTCCCCACTCACCTGCACAGAAACAGCACTCCTGCCAAGGACCCACTGGGCTCACACACTATGTCCTGTGGTGCCTAGCAGTCTCCTTACAATGAGGTTTTACACGTGCTTTGCAGAGCGGACACCTAAGGGGCAGAAGTTATGGTGTTTTCTCGATGGCCTGGAAAGAGGAGTGAGATGTGAGGTTAGTCTGAAGGCCTACAAACTCAGGCCTGCTCCACAGTAAGGTGTTACAGTTTGATCGGAAGTGCCTCCCACAAGCTGTTGTGAATGCTTGTTACCTGCTAGTGGCACTATTTTTTGGACACTGAGGGACCTTTAATGGTTGGGGCCTGGCTAGTGGAATAGGGTTGGTAGAGGTGGGACTTTGGAGGTTATACTCACTCCTGCTGCCTTTTCTCTTGTGGCCACCACATACCACAGCAACAATGACCTGAGCCACTCTTCCACACCCTCCCCACTGCCATGACCCCCTTACCACCATGCACCGAAAGTCTCTGAAAGCACAAGTCGAAGTAAACTTATCTTCCTGAAGTTTGTTTCTGTTGTGTATTTTGGACACAGTGACACAAAGGACCTAATGTGTAAGGGAACAGTTGCCTGGATCTGTTGATGCATGGTGGCTGCTTCATGCAGGTGCTCCCTTTAGCCCACTGTGTACTGAGAACTTGAGTCTGAGCGTGGGGTGGCGCACCGACCTTCACCCCTTCCCGTTTTACAAACCCTCACGTTGCTGCGGCTCTTTCTCGGGTGTCCTGGCTGAGGAGACTGATAGGCCAAGCAGGCTTTCCTGCTCAGCTCCCTACCTTCTTCCTGCAGAGAGTTGCTTCTTCTTGCCCTTTCCTCCCAGCACTGCCTGGCTCCCCAAGTCTAAGTTACCCTTGACTACCTGGAGGGGGGTCTTACAAGGCAGTCTCTCTCAGTGACTGGCCATCTGCTTCATGCACATCTGGAGTCTTCCCTCCTGTTGGTTACCAGGCTGTCGTCAACAGCAGCCTGCCTCCTCTAAAAACCAGGAACTGGTGATGCACGTCTAGGTACTATGTGTATGTGTGTCGTCCCTGAGCCTGTGCCTTGGGGCAATATCAGGACTTATGCCCCAGTTTGCTTTCTATCATTGTGATGAACACCACAACCCCTTGCAAGCTAGGGGAAGAAAGGGTTTATTTGGCTTATACTTCTACATCACAATCAATCTTCAAGGGAAGTCAAGGCGGGAACTCAAGGCAGGAACTGAAGCAGAGACCAGGGAGGAAGGCTGCTTACTGACCAGGCTCATGTTTAGCTACCTTTCTTATACCTCTCAGGACCGCCTGCCCAGGGGTGGCGCTGCCCATCTCCTACATGGGTCATTAAATGCCCCATTTCCACAGGCCATAATGAGGGAGATTTCTGAGTTGAGGATCCTCTTTCCTCGTTTGTGTTAAGTTAACAAAAGACTAACCAGCAAAGGCTGTATCATAAATAAGGGAGCTTGAAGGTGGAGGGTGATGGTGGGAACAGCAGGAGTAGGTCACACCCTCCCTGCTAGTTCCTGGTAGTTGAAAGAGCCTTGTGGTGCGGTGGTTACACTCAGCCATGCTGTCTCTGGCTGGTGTGAGCCCAAACTAAGCCCTGCTGCTTGCTTTAGTGATAGTGACAAAGCAGGTGGCATGGCTGGGAGGACAGAGTCGCTGAGGTTGGGACACTGCTGAGCACAGGATGACAGACAGCAAGGACTCCTGTGAGCAGCCTGCAGTCCTCTGACATGGAGCTGCCCTGGCCCCAGTGCTGTCTGTCCTCCCAGCCCAGGGGCAACAGGAAAATCTCACCAGCCGGCACCTTCTCAGGGGCCCTGCCTCTCTTGCTGGTGGTCATGCAGGCCAGCACGTCCCTCTGCCCCACAACTCAGTAGAAGACTTTGGGTGAGAGCGCCCACGAGCTCTGAAAGGAGGAGGATGCCCCATTGCCACGCAATCCCAAGGCCCAGGATCAGCTGCTAAGAGGCAGACTTGCAGACGCAAGCAAGGTTTTAGGTTGTTTTTTGTTTATTTTCCTTGTTTGATCTCTACCACGAATGGGGGAGGGGGGACGTGAGAAGGAGCGCCTGGTCTGGCTGAGGGAAGAAAATGAGTTAGCTTGGGTTTCGTTTGTAGCCAGACGCACTGTGAGCTTGTCTGCAAAGCTTAATAAAGACAGGAAGCCTGAGACAACACTGGGCTGCACAGAAACACCTCTGCCCAGCCTCCTCCACTGGGCTGCCTTTTCCTCAGGGTTGTGTGTATTAGCGCCTCGCAAAAGGGCAATTTTCAGCGATGTTGGATTCCCAATCTTGGCCGCATTTGTGCAATTCTCTTTCTTAAAGCCCAGGATCAGCATGAGAAGGGGGTGGGTCTGCTCTGGGCCTGGCCCTGTCTGCTCAGAGAGCCCAGTCACCAGCCAGCCTGAGCTGACACTTGCTATTTACTGCTTAGTAGGGAAGAAGTGAGCTGTGTGATTAGGGAGAGTGAAGTGAGGCACCAGCCCTAGCTGTGATTTTACCAGGGGTTCCTAATGGACCGGGAGAAACTCCATGGAGTGGGGGGACACAGCCCAAGGTTAGAAGTCGGAGTGTGGTATCAGTCAAGTTCTAGTTTTACCACAGACTCTCTGGGTGACCTTAAAGCAAGGCACTAGGCCTCTCTGGACCTGTTAGTCATCAGTAAAAACCTGGGGGTGGGAGAATGAACCAAAACCAACCAAATAACAATAACAACAAAACTATACCACAGCAGAGAAAAACAATGGGGTCAGGCTAGGTTCAATTCTTTCTCTGTTTCTCTGCTAATCCCTCTAGGTTCAGAAAGGCTGACCTACTAAGAGAAGCCAGGCTTTGGGGGACCAATGCTAACCAGCAGGAGCAGTAGGCTGTAATAGTACCTGGCAGACATGCATATTTTTATCTCAAATGCCAGTGCTGATCGATTAGTAGGGTCTGATTTGAGCCCTGTGATGGGTGGATGGGGCTGTTTTATCCAGCCACAGCTGAAAGGAGTGCCAAGATCAATTCTTGATGTCTGACAATATTAGAAGAAAACAAATTGACAGAACCATGGAGGTTCTGGGTACAGCCTAGGGCTTGAGAAATCTGTCACTAGTTTTTGTGACCATGTGACCTAAGGTCTGAATTAGGCTAGATTCCACAGATAATCATCCATGGACGTCTTCCTTGCCCAGAGGTCTGGGTTGTGCTCCAGATGTGGACTGGTGCCTTGCTGGACATCAGAATGTTGAAGAGTCTGCTTGGGTGATCTGAATGCAATTCACCTGAGCAGAGCCACCAGCAGCCTGTTTAGGCTTCAGTTCACTCATCAGTATGTAGTGCCTGTTAGACATTGCTTCCTGGTACTATTTGAATCTGTGAGGCACCAGTGAACTCACGAAAAGGATAATCGGTCCAGTGGAAAAAGTAAATAAAGCATGCTGGCAGACGATGAGGAACTGTGGCCTTCAGTCAGGATGCTTGGATGTTTAGAACAGGAAACTGACTCAACATTTATGTGGTAAGTATGGTGGTTTGCATGAGAATAGCCCCAATAGGCTCATATGTTTGAATAATTGGTCCCCAGTTGGTGGAACTGTTTGGGAAGGATTAGGAGGTGAGGCCTTGTTGGTGGTATGTCACTGGGGGCAGGCTTGAGGTTTCAAAAGACTTGTGCCATTCCCACCCCGCTCTGCTTCCTGTTTGTGGATCAGATGTGAGCTCTCAGCTGCTGCTCCAGCACCATGCCTGCTGCCATGCTCCCCACCATGGACTTCTATCCCCCTAGGCCCCCCAAACTCTTCCTTCTTTAAGTTGCTTTAGTGATGGTGTTTTTATCACAGACTAGAAAAGTAACTAAGGTAAGGGCCTATGAACTAAAACTCAGTTATATATGCCCTGTGAGCACATGCGTGTGCTCCTTGATGGACAGCTATGAAAACGGCTTGTTGTTCAGCTTCATGAACTCAGGAACTCAGCCAGGAACCACAGCAGGTGCCTCTCCTCGGGTCATTCTCATGAGCCTTGTCTTCTTTCTAAGAGAGGTCTCCTGTGTCTCTTTGGGTACTTGATCACCTAGAGACACGTCTTTCAGTGTTAACCTTTCCTTAGCAGCTGACATTTCTGAACTGACCTTCCTCCTTTCTTCCTTACAGTTAAAGAGCAAGACTGTGTGGGTGTCCACAGAGAAGCAGAGAAAATGGAGCCTTTTCCTGAGGTGCTTTTGTGACACAGCATTTACTCAAATAATGTTGCCTGAGCCCACAGATGTTTGAATAACCAAGGAAAACATATTTGCCAAACTACCTACTAACTACTACCTAACTACTACCTAGCTAACTAACTAACTAACTAGCTAACTAACTAGCTAGCTAACTAACTAACTAACTAACTAAACATTGTGGTCCATGCAATGTCACATATGAGTTGATTCTCATGATAGCTCCATTTTGGTGAGGCATCTCTTCCCATCCCTTCCCCCACTCGCCTTCTTTTGCAGTCCCTACCCCAGTTTGGTTTACTATATCGTAATTTTCTTTCTAATTTCCACATGTCTTTAGCCAGCAGTGACCCCCTACATGAGGCACTTCTGTGAGAGTTTCATATGTTAGGGGCGTCCCCAGGGACTGTGAAACGCCCTGTGAAGATGAAGAGCTGGTGGAGAAAGGCTGATGGTAGAAAACATGTAGGGCTCGGATCCCCTTTATTTTAAAGACAAGAGATGTGGTTTAGAGAGGCGTGGTGACTTGGCCAAGGTCAGTGAGTTAGAGACACAGTCGTCCCCTGGCGTTCCTAGGCTGGAGGCCTCCCAGCACGCTGAGACATTTGTTGGCTGAAGGCAAGCTGTCCCTTGTTTTATGATGCAGTGGTCAGCCAGTCCGTTGTGGTTGGGGGTGATGAATTGGAGCAGGTACGGGGGAATCACCTCTGTGTGCCCACTGTCCCCATGTGATGGGAAGAGCAGAAATGGAAACCAGAGCCTGCTTGCATATGATGAGGAGACACATGTGAGTTCAATTCCAGGCTGGCGCAACTTGAGCTTGGCTCTCAGCGTCCTCTGTTCTGGGAGTGGGTGGGGACACCATCTTCTGCAAGCCTGACCCTGGCAGCCCAACAGATGTGTTTATTTCTTTCTTCGCCACTTGGGAGGCAGGCAGCAGGCATCTGTGAGGATACAGAGAGGCAGGCTCTGGGATTCAGATGTGGGGTTCAGATGTGGCTCTCAGTGTCTGGACCTGGGATCTCAGGATACCTGCTGTGCTCACCCACAGTGTGAGGATTGAAGCTACCCTTCTTCATCAAAGGATACAGGCCTCAATGCCTTAGTCCATCCCTTGAGGGCTTAGGAAAGTGCCTGATGGGGAAGCAAGCAGCTTGTCTTAGCTCTTAGCTCGAGGACTCTCAGAAAGGAGCGTACGTGAATCTCTAGTTAGTAAATTGAATTTACCCATTTTCTTTCTTTATCAGAGTCACACACACGCATGTGCCAACTACCTAGAGATAACAGTTCGCCTGTGTTTTCTTCCATATTTCCCCTGTGCAGTATGTGTGTGTGTGTGTGTGTGTGTGTCTGTGTGTGTGTGTGTGTGCTGTTAATTACAGTTTAGGAGAGGCCATTGTTTTGGACTGAGCTCTACTAGGCCCCAGCAGGCCAACCAAAATGGAGGCAGGCAAGCTAGAATGTTCCAAATAACTAAATTAAAACCTGAGGGCTGGAGAATTGGCTCAGTGGGAAAAGGTACTTGCCATTAATCCCAAGACTCAGCATGATCTCAGACTCCACATGGTGGAAGAAGAGAATTGACTCTCCAAAGTTGAGATCACAAATGCCATGGCACACATATGGCCACACACACACACACACACACACACACACACACACACACACACACACACACTATTAATAAATGTAATAAAAATATTGAAATCTTACCAATTTATTGGGAAGAGCTAACCTGAGGAATCAGGCAAGAGATGATAACCACCTCATAAGCAGGCCACCACTGGCTAAAGTGGGAGGAAGTCCTCTCTGCCTTAANACATATACAGAAAGTAAATTTAAAATGTCCTAGCTGCCTTTTAATCCTTACTTTTGCTTCTCCATTTTTTTTATTTCAAAAATTATTTTAAATTATGCATGTGCCTGTGTGGGGGTATGAGCATGTGAGTACAGTGCTCATGGAGGCCAGAAGAGGGCAGCAGAGCCTCTGGAGCTAGAGTAGCAGGAGATGTGAGCTACTTGATACAGGTGCTGGGACCCAAACTTGGATCCCCTGCAAGAGCAGTACAGGCTCTTAACCCCCAAGCCATCTCTCTAGCCCCTGCTTTTCCAGTCTTTACTGCCCAGGAAGCCCCTAACAGTGCTGAGCTCAGGGAGTGCCCAACCAGACTTAGCCCCATTCATGAACCACTCACTGATGAAGCTAGGTACTAGGTACTAGGTACTAGGTATTCTGCTCACTGCTGTGACGAGACACCTGACAGAAGCAGTTTGAGGGAAGAAAGGTTTATTTTTAGCTCATGATCTAAGAGAGTTCCTCATGGCTGTGAAGTCACAGCGGCAGAAGCTTGAGGTGGATGGTCACATAACATCCACTGAGGAAGCAGAGAGAGATGGATGCTGTGGCTCAGCTCTCAGTTTCTTTCCTATTCAGTTCTAGAGCCTGCCCCACAGGATAGTGCCACCATACAATTCTCTCTGTGTTAAACAGTCTCTGGAAACACCCTCACAGACATTCCCAGAGATGTGTCTTCTAGATGTTTCCTAATCCAGTAGGCAATGAAGATGGACCATCATGAACCAATTTGATTTTTGCTACTCAGAAGTCTCTGCAGAGATTTTGTTAACAATTTGTGTTCATGTGTATATATACATGTAGGTCCATATACAGACATACCACACATATAATTGAGCATGTATTGTCAGTATAATTGAGAAAAAAATTAAAACCAGACCCACATATAAATCTAGTGTGAACGTGGTCCAAGGCTGATGTGACTCAATTGGAAGGAGCCAGCAGGATGTTGGAGGCAGTTCTGAGGAGAACCAGAGGCGGTGGTGGTACAGGCATCGGGGAGGATATGAAACTGTTTAGTGTCCTATGCAGGGCGATAAAACTATAACCTTGGGAGTGAGCTTTTTACAAGGGGAAGAAAAAACTCTTCCAGTTCCTATGTAGCCCCACAAAGTTCATTTCTCTGGAACCTGAGGAGAGTCTTGCACTCTCTGGGTGGGCTGATAGATGGTGAGGAGACCAGGCTTCTCCCCACCTTTCCCCAAGATGCAAGCCTTTCTTAACAGTGTCCTGGTCACACAACAGTGATGTGTGTGTTGCCATCTTGGGTTTTGGTTTTGGGGGTACTGGGGAGTGAGAGACAAGTGTTTTTTCATCAGCCTGGCTTGAGGAAGATCCAGGAAGCCTCCAAAGCTGTGAGCAGCTGATGAGCACAGCCTGATGGAGGAGGTCTCCCCTCAGAGTGCCCTGTCCTCTCGCAGCACCCCAGCAGACTTGCTGCGGTCAGCCACTCTGTGTCATTGTACTGGTCACTTTTCCTGTCTCCTCAGCTAGGCTGAGTTTCTGGGGTTCAGGGGTTTGTGGAGCTGAAGTTCCTCTCTGAGCCTCTCATCCCAGGTGGCTAATACTGGCACACAGTGATTCAGGCAGAGGCGCTGGGGTTAAGAGGCCAGAGCCTTTGTCGGTGACAAACAGATGAGCCAAGCTGTTGGGGACAGGCGAAGGTTCCACTCAGAAACTTGGCCTTGTTGCCTATGAGTACAGACATTTCCAGCCCTCATTCCTGATTCTGTCCTGTAGAGTTCGGAGGGCTGGACACACTCCACATAGAAAACAGCCTTGGCTCTGCTCTCTTAGGATGGAACTAGGCTCTCTGGATTTCTAACTTTGTTTCTCAATCAAGGTCCTAAAAGGGGTAAAAGTTGCTGGCCATCTCCAACTGGGAAGGGAGCTGCAAAGGGCTGTATTAATCTCTGCACTATGAATTTTAAAGCCCTGTAGCTTCACGTGTTGGGAGACCCTATCAAAATGCTAATAGCCCTGTGTTCCTACCTCCTGCAGCCCCTTCTGCATTCGAGAATATTTATGTGGGAGCCGGGAAGAATTACAAAGAGTTGAGGTGCAGTTTGCCTGGACTCCACCGCAGCCCTGTGGGTTATAAAGTCTGAATTAATAGCCCCAGCTGCGAAGGAAAGCTGTGGTTTGCCACAGGCTGGGCTCTTCCCTCAGCGGCAGGTTCAAGTTCTCAGCTTTCGGCTTCCTTTCTAGCGGCAGGGTGGCCACTTTAAAATATCTCTATTACCACCATGTGGCTTTTTAAATACCGCTTCTCTGGGAGGCAAAATAGCTGAAGACATGAAGCTCACAGGTTTAAGGCTGCACATTGCAGCCATGTGGCATGCACTGTACAGCTCACACCAAAGCCAACACCAGCGCAGAGACTGGCTTTGTCCTAGACTCCTGTGCCAGAGCATAGGAGGGTCCAGAAGCCTTTGAGACTCTAGACATATTTACATAGGCAGCCCAGTGGCATGGGAGCACTGCACTTTGGCTGTCTCCATGGAAGGACACACACCATGGTATTGGTTACCAGCCGCATGGTGTCATAGCTTGGGTGGCTTTGACTGCAGTCCTGGGTTCTGATCCTCCCTCTTCCAGGCTTAGCTCTGTGGCTTTGGACAGGGCCTTGGGCCCCCTTGGATCTCACTTTCTTGTGTAGGAACACCCACCTCTTGCTGGAAGCCCTACGAAGCCCACATTTTCCACAGGTTTCTTCAAGCAGATGGCTCTATAGAAAGTCCGTGGGTCTTAGGACCGGAGGCCAAGCAGTCTGGGCTCCACCTCTATGGTCAAGTCCCTGAAGCCACTAGGGCTTTCAGGTTCCTCTGTTGTCAAATGACCAGCAAGTCTGCAATCGTGGGTGAGCAGCAGCCAATGGTTAGGATGCCAGGATCCCTGCCCTTTCTCTATGAGGCCTCACCAGGATTCAGTTGCACATGTGTGCTGGGCTCCCATCACCTCTGCCTGTAAAATGGGCATGTTGCTCATGTTCCCCTTGCAGCTGAGGGGAATGAGAGTGGGGTTCAAATGTGAAGTGAGGTCCTGGGGTGTTCTTGGCCATACTCTTCTCTAGTCCAGGATCAGGAGATTCCAGATAGAATGAAATGGAGTGTAAAAGTGTTTGACGCCAGCTGATAGCAGGAGGGCTCCATGGCCAAACACTGTCCTTCCCCCTGTCTGTCTAAGGCAGATCTGCAAAGGAAATCACAGTGAGACTCTTGTCTAGCGAGTGCCATTGTCACAGACAGTCCCCAAGCCCCCGAACAGATGGGAGGTGGGACAGGAGTGTTATTAACAGTGGGCACCAGGACTCCACAGCTTCTATGCTAATTCGTGGGGTTGGTACACTGGCACTTGTCTTCTCTGCCTCCCCAGGCCCACAACAGCTAACTGGCTCAGACTGGGAGTCNTATAGGACCCTGGAGCCCTCCTGCCACCAGCTGTCATCAAGCTGCTTTTGCGCCCTATTTCATCCTATCTGGAATCACCTGATCCTGGCCTGCCTGAAGAAGAGTATGGCCAAGAACACACCAGGACCTCACTTCACATTTGAATTGAACCCTACTCTCATCCCCCGCCCCACCAGATACAAGGAAACACGATCAACATGCCCATTTTATAGGCAGAGGTGATGGGAGCCACAGTTCACACGTGCAATTGAATCCTGATGAGGCCTTATAGAGAAAGGGTTGGGATCCTGATATCCTGTAAGACCCTTGGGGGACTCTTGCTGAAGTGCCTGGAGCCCCTGTGCTATTTGGATAGCCCTGGACTCATCCTTCTCTGAGCATGCTATGGTCCCAATACCATCCTACTGAGACACCAGGACACAATTAGTAGGCTGACTCAGGGATTCATTACTAGGCCTAATGAGGCTGAGTGACAGGACTGGGGTGGAAGCACCCCACCCCTACCCCCCACAGGACAAGGGCAGGTGGAGAGCCTTGTGGAGCCTTGGATGAACTCAGCCCCCCAGCAGCTTCATTAAGAGCCACCTGGGACCATGAGATACAGGAAGAAGCAGGAATGCATCCCAGCATGCCTGGGTTCTGCTCGCCCTCTACTCCCAAGCTAACCCCTCCCATGTAGCTAATTTAAAACAAAGCAAAACAAAGCCATAGCTTGGTTTGGAGCCATGAACTGTGGAGCTTTTATCTGTCAGCAACAATGCCTTAGGATGGCAAAGGGCCAGCCTGGGTTCCGGGACTTGGCATGGATGCCCCGTGAAGTGCTCAGGGAGAAGCTGCATCTGGACACTACAGCTTCTTCCAGGGACCCCAGACCCAGGGTCCTGGTCTCGGGACTCACCGGGAGCTAGGAGGTAATTTGGGAAGCTACAGTGGTGAACAAGGAACCAGGGTAAAGAAGGGAGGTGCAGACAGGGAGAGAGATTGGGGCAGGGAGAGATAGAGTGAGGGGTTTCGGGCAGGAGCTGGCTAGGAAAAGGTTGGCTGTCTTCCTCTTGGAACAGCCTGATGACTTGGGTCCTGCCACATGGAGAGACTAAACGCATGCTCTTTAACATTATCTGGGAACAATGTATGGAATATTCCAGAGTCCAGCTGTTGCTGATTAAATGCTGGCTTGTGGATGGGGAGGTAACACATCTGGTCTCTGGGCAGAAGCCTCAGAGAAAGAGGGGGTAGGCTCCGAGGATTGCGGCTAGGGACCACTCATTTTGGCCACTCCCCTTCCCTCCAAAAATTTTTTATTGTGGTAAATAAACACACATAACACATTCACCAGTGTGTGTATGGGTGTGTGTGTGTGTGTGTGTGTGTGTGTGTGTGTGTGTGTGTGTGTGTGGTGTGAAGGCCAGAGGTCATCACTGGGTGTCATCTTCAACCACTCTACACCTTATTTTTTGAGACAGGGTCTCTCACTGAACTTGGAGCTTCCTGATTTGTCTAGACTGTCCAGCCAGCTAACCCAGGGATCCTTCTCTCTCAGCCTCCACAGTGTTGATGGGTGTTGGGGATCCAAATTCAGGTCCTTGTTCTTGGCTCCTTAACTGATAATCTTATAGGTCTATTTGTCCTCCGTCTGTCCTTGTATTATCCACCCACCAGCCCATCCAACCATTCACCTACCCACCCACCCACATATTCACCCAACCGTCTTTGTGCCTACCCATTTACCCGTATCTCTCAGCCCCCATACCTACACCCATCCACACACTCACCCACTGTCTATTCATCCATCCACACATCCACCCATCATTCACTCATTTATCCCCCATAACTATCTACCTATCCACCCATATCCACCCACCCTCTATCCCTCCATTCCCACAACCAACTCCAACTTAACTACTCTTTTCAGCCATACAAGTTTTTGTGACTCATTCTCTACCTCCCTACCACCCACAGTTCCTAGCAGCTATCCATTCATCTACCCAGCTATGATTTCCTGAGCCTGGGCCTGAGGCTCACAAGGGGAGGGGCAATGAATGGGGGAAGAAACTGTCTCTATTTTGGCAGAGGTTATAGTCTGGTAGATGGGAAAGAAATCACAAAAACAAAAAATGTATATTACGTTACCCCCACACCCAGACACAAATTATTAGGGGAACATAAGAGAACTGTGTTTTCTCATATCTGTGGTGATCCTGGGAAGATTCATCAGAAAAGATAGTTGAAGGAAGGTTTTGAAGGTGGTTAGGAGTTTGGCAAGCATTGGGAGGAGTAAAGGTCAGAGTTGAGAAAGAACAAAGAATTCCAGGAGGAGAGAATATCAGTAAGGTAGAGTCCAGCATGGTGGCAGCGTTGTTCAGATGAGTTCACTTTGACAGGCATGTATTCCTACTGTGAGGACCTGAAGATGGGCCTGGGGGCCAGTGGAGGATCAGATGATAAAGACCTGTATACCAACAGAAGGAGGCCACAGAACCCACGGCAGACAGACATAGTGCTCACTGTACACTTAGGGGTTTGCTGTGGCATCAGAGACGGCAGGCTGGAGGGAACAGAGGCTGGACACTGGCAGTGAAGTTTTGATCTCCTCTGCAGCTAATGGACAGGCAATCATGAACTTGAGCCTGGGTGGACATGGGTGGAAGCCACAGGGATGGGGGATTTAGTAGAAGGAGCTAGAAGAGGAAGACGACCTGGGAAACCACAGAACAATGGATGGCTTGTTGGTTTCTACCTGGGAAACCACAGACCAATGGATGGCTTGTTGGTTTCTACCTGGGAAACCACAGACCAATGGATGGCTTGTTGGTTTCTACCTGGGAAACCACAGAACAATGGATGGCTTGTTGGTTCCATAAGGGTGCTGTGTTGTGAGGACTCAGGAGGCAACATTCCAAAGGCAGGGGGGCATTATCAAAGGGTTACACCTTGTTGTGTCAGTTTGCTGTATTTATTTATTTGTCTAATGTGTGTGTGTATGGATGTTTTGTCTGCATGGATGTGTATGCTTCAAACATGTGTCTGATCCCCAAGGAGCCCAGAAGAGACCAGCAGATCCTCTGGAACCAGTGTTATAGATAGCTATGAGCTGCCAGGTGGGTGCTGGGAGTCGAACCTCTGTCCTCTGCAAGAGCAGCCAATGGTCTTAATTGCTGAGCCATCTCTCCATCCCCAACTTGCTGTATTTAAATCAAAAGGTAAGGGGCTGGAGAGAGAGAGATGCCCACAAGTCCCTCCAACCCAAACTTTCACTATAGTAGATTTTAAAGTACCACTTTTTTTCAAAATAAATTTTTAGCATCTCAGAAACCAGAGTGAATTATATAAAAAGTGAGGTCATAATTAATTAAATTAACTGGCGCTATTAGATGTACTTAAAATTACAGTGCTTATGATCCTGGAGCTTGGCATCAGGCTCTTGCTGCCTCCATCTTTGGCTTTCTCAGGGAGTCCCCCATCAGCCTCCAAGCTACCAAACTTGGCTCTTTCTCCCAGGTGAGACTTGGAGGCTCTGTGTAGGTAGATCCCTTGTGCTCAAGGCCACTTACTGAGCTAAGTTTTTGGTATCAGCCATGGCCACCTCACACCTCAAGGGGAGCTTTGCCCAAGATAAATCTGTTCTACAAGAGTGGAAGTTGAGAGGGAGTAGAGCCCCTCCTGCCTGGCTCCCGGTCTTTCCTTCCAACAGGTCAAGGGTTGCTACCCACATCATCTGGCTGCCGTCTTCTCACACTTGTTTCCNGGGACCCTTCTTCTTGTCTCCCAGGGTTCTCTGGCTGGAACATGGGTGGCAGCCACCCTCCCCAGGGGGAGAAGGGGTGGGAATGAGAGCCCAGCAGAGTGGCCTCCGTGGGATAAGGCTCAGCGGGAGGTTTGTCTTTCCTGGCTATGTAGCTACAGTTCGTCTCCTTCAGGGTGCAGGAAGGTGGGATCTGTCTGCCCTGGAGATGCTCCGGTGGGAGCAGCTGATGTGGAAAGTGATTTTGTCAGAACGGGCCTTGTTCAACCTCCTGACACGAAGCCTGCAGCTGCCTCTGGCTGGAGCCTTTAATTTTGTTAATGTGTGACATTCACTCAAGCTGCATGGCTGACGGGCATGCTTGACATTAATACGTGTTCTGAGTGTTCCCCTGAGCTCGTAAAAACTCATTATCAGTTCTGAGCGAGTAAATGCAGTTCCTGCTCCTCAGAGGTGCCCCGGGCAGTGGAACCCTGGACATCTGTCAGACTCCTCCCTTTGTCCTGGGACACTGTGTCTCAGCCCTTGGGAGAGGACCCAAACAGACATCCCCTAAGCAAAACCCTTGCTTCAGGTTTGCAACCAAGACAAGAGGCACCTTCTGATTGTACTTCGCCATGAGTCTATCTGACATAGATGTGCTGATGTGGGCACCAAGGCATGGTGATAGCAAGGTTCTCCTGGCCTGAAATGGACATGGCCATGGTATCTGATAAACAGATGATAAAGAAGTTTGGTCCACAAGTACCATGGGATATGTTAATAGCCAAGACTGTGGGCATTCTTACACTCAGAGGGGTGCAATGCCACAGACAATTGAGGTGTTCATCCTGTGTGTTAAGACTCCACTTGTTGTCTGTGTGTCACAGAGGTGTGTGCAAACATAGTCAGATAGCAATAGGTGTGGATCACAGTCCACAGGCTGTGCCAATGTTCTACTGAGTATTTTGGATGGATAAGTAAGGATGGTCACTTCTGGGTCTAAAAATGAGAACTCTAGCAAGGTATGGTGGCTTACAACATTGGGGAGGTAGAGGCGGGAGGATTAGGAGTTCAGGGTCAGCCTTGGCTACATAGTGAGTTGAAGGTCTGCCTGGGCTAGGTGGGATTCTGTCTCCAAAATACAAACAAACAAACAAATCCTCCAAAATGAAAATTCTGTATGTTCATATGTATGCACCTGTGTCTGTGGGAGAGAGCACACTTTTGTGTGCATACACACACATCATATATGCACATTCATGCACGTATGTGTTTGTGCATATGTCCAAGTGTGGACAGTGTATATATGTTCACATATGTGAACATGTGTATTGGTGTGAGTGTACCTTAGATTCCTTCAACTGTAGCCCTCTTCTGACCCATGATCCATGAGGTTCCCAGGGCTCAAACTGCCTGATGGCACTGCACAGATAACCAACTAAAGCCAAGCCGTGCCCCCAGCCATACCACGCCCCACCAGTTAACATACTGAGAATCTCTCTCATGAAGGAGACCTTAAACTCATCCCTGTCCTACTGGGATGTCTCTCACATGGAACAGTACATTTGTCACTCTGAGCTCCCCAGATCTGAAGTCTGGTCCCCGCCTTGCCGAAACTCTCTGTTTAGCCTTTGAGATGTTGACTTACCACCTTCTTCTTAGGGCCTTCAACCCCAAAGTGGGCAGGCTTTCTCACGGGGGTGTCCTGGTCCCTGTCTTAGGTAGCATGAAGTGATAGGGCCTCCACTGTTCAGTTTGGCTCAGTTCCTGTGGTCAGAAGGTCACAACTGTGACCTTGCTCCCACCTCTGCCATGGTGGCTGCAAGCCTTGCTTATTTTATTCAGCTGTGTGTGACAAGCCAGTTCCTGGGACTAGCCTAAGCCTTGGCTAGCCAATATGTCACTAGGATGTGGTGAATTTTACCCTTCTCCTGTAACAACTCCTCAATGTGACAGGAGAGATGGAGAAGGAGAAGCTGGACTTCTTGAGCCACACTATGGAACTGGGTTGTCACCTCTATGCTCTCTCCTCTGGTTGCGTATCTCTTCATGCACAGTACATGAAATTATAGGTCTGCCCAAAGAGCCTGCATTCATCAGGTGATGATGGACTTTCCTTCCTCTTCTTACAGTTACTCAGAAAGTCCTTCCCAGCTCAAAGCGAACATGCACAGGCTGGTGTTCCGGTCAGTTCAGTGTCTTGGGTGCATGAGTCCAGGTTGTCTGAGGCTGGAGTGGGGGGTGAAAACGTGGGGATGAAAACTGAAAAGATGGAGGATGCCATCTGGGAAGCTTGGGAGCTCTGGCAGTCTCTGTTGGTACAGACTTGAGGGGAAGGAGATCCTGGGATAAGAGTGTGTGTCTGGACAGAAGTGACCCCAGAAGCCACATGCACATGCCCCACTAACCCTTGCTTTCCCTCTTCTTCCTCTAGAGTTTGCCCTGAAGCCCAGCATCAGGAGACATCAGGGGATCTCGGTTCCTCCCCAGAAAGGAAGAAGACAGCCGGAAGAGGTAGGATTTCATGACATAGTGGCGGTGGCCTTATTGGATCAAGATGGCCCAACTTCTCTTCTGTTTCCTGCCCTCCAAGACCACCTTTCTGGGGGAGAGTCTTGGGGCTCACGCCCTAGGGGTGTGAGGCGGGGGAGAGCAGCTTTACACTCCATCCCCTGATGTTAATTCAAGGATGGCAGAAGCAGCTGGGGTCCATCCAGGAAGTGGGAACTAGCTCTCTGAGGAAGGCACAGCTCCCATGATCCCTTTCTGATCACCCTCAGCATCCACCCCAGTCTCAGGACTGTGAAGAGGAAGCAGCTCCCTAGAGTGCTCACCATCCTGAGGGGGACATTTAACATCATAGGACAAGCATCTGTCCCCTTGTCCATGCTAATACTGAGCACGACAAGACTGAGTTCTGCCTCTGGGGCTCCAGGACCCCAGAAATGCTGAGTGGTCTCATGGGATGTTCCTGAATGAAGAGTTCAGGCCTACTGTCTTCTGGTCAGCTGCAACCACCAGGGCATATGATCTTGGCACTATTTCTACCTCCATTTTAAAAGAGAAGTGAAAACCTGGTGTCAGAGAGGCAAAGAGACTTTCTCAAGGTCACGTAGCACCAAGTGACAGGGCAGGGTTTGAATCCCTGACTAAATGGCACCACAGTTCTGGGTCCTTTACTCATTCTGTGACTTGAGGCTCCAGGTTAAGCCAAACTTAAATTTCTTGTGTGAAACTTTGGTTCCTGAGGAAGCATGAAAATGGTTTTTCCTTTGTCCTGGGGACTCCATGTTTTTATACTGAATTTTTTGTAAAATACCCATGGGTCTTAGTTTTCTGTTCTTAAAACTACTAAAATAACATCTCCTCACATTATCTTGGGGAGAGATGAGATGAGGAAGATTCTAGAAGTATCCCACACAGTCTCTTGCGTGAGCCCCTCTGTCGCTTTCTCCATACCCAGGGCTATTGTCATCAGGGGATGGTAACCGCATGCAGATTGGCTGTACAGTAGACTGGTGGCATTTCCTATCCAGATGCCCTGCTGTCTGAGGCTGGCCAGTACTCGGCCACCTTTCTCATCGCTGGTTCAATTCCTCAGCTGTTTGTGTGCTATGCAGCTGGCTGCCTGGAGGTGATTTTGGCTTCAGTCTAAGGCTGAGTGGCTAGCAAAAGCTGGGATTGGCTGAGGTTCTAGTGGCCAGTGGCCTTTTTGGCACCTGCAGTTCTCCAGCTCTGTAACCTCCAGCAGTAGCCTCAGCCCCGATCCCCACAGATATATACAGAGCCTGGAGCTGCCCAGTTTCCTTTATCAGAGGCCTAAGGCTACTGGGAGAGAGCTTGTTTCCCAGGACCATCCTTCAGGGAGGGTTTCTCACCTATAAGTCTTTTCAAACACAGCAAGCAGCAGGAGTTGTCACTGGGTCACCCTCAGGAGGGAGTCAGGAAGCCTGACAGTTGAGCCTGGGCCCTCCTCCAAACAGACAAATGCAAGTCACAGGGAACAACATAAAATGGCCTCAAAGCAACAGGTAGAGTCCAGGGACCGCATGGTGCTACCTTGTGCTGGGGCCTAGCTATACCTAGAGAGTGAATGACAGGTCATCTCTGAAAAAGGCAAATAGTATGTACCTCTTTGGGTTAAGTCACACATACTTCCCAGGTTATCCCATTCTGCCCTCTCAACCTCTCAACTACCCTGTAATCTCAGCACTATTTATCAGGTGTGGTGAGGGAAGGTGACAACCAGTGGAAGTCACCTGCTCTATTTGCTTTGAACAATGGCAGCCCTCTTGGGGTCCTGTGGCCTCTTAGAGAACCTTCCTAAAAATACCCAGGCTTCCTGATGTAAGAGTGGATGTTTATCAACGAACAGTGATGTTACCCAGGAGACACATACCTTTTCCTGTGCCTGGTCTAAAAATGGCTGGGAAAGGGGTCTGGCTTGTGTCAGCAAGCACTCAGTTCTGATGTACTGGAGCTTGAGGCCATCTGGGGTGTGAGCTGCTTTTCCCAGCTTCTACTCCAATCTGACATACCACTCCATCACCCTTCAGCATGTAACTGTTGGTTGTACCAATACCCAAAAGCCAGCTTCATTATTTCCTATGGGTGAGGCCATTTGAGTGTCCAAGAAGTTGGTGACCTACTCCAGGGCTCATGTCTATCAAGAGGTTAGGGAAGAACTCAGCACAGGCCTCCTGCTCCTGAAACTGTTTGCTGAACACCCAAAGGGCACATCTTCCATGCATGGTGACACCCTTCCCTAATTCTCTACCTAGCTTTGTATAATATGCATGCAATGGGACAAATGAAGTTCCCAGTCAGTCACCTTTAATCTCAGCACTCAGAGAGAGTGAGGCAAGAAGATCAAGAGAGGTCAGACTTGGTTACACAATGAGACCTTGTATATAGAGATATGGAGAGAGACGGGGGGGGGAGAGAGACAGACAGAGACAGAGACACAGAGAGAGATGTGTTTCTCTCTTGCCAGCCCTCTATGAAGTCTCCAGAGATCTGCCCACAAGAAGCAGAGGGCAGGAGGGGAGTGGGTGATGAAGACCCCACTGCCCCAGCAGAGGATGCTCACAGCTCCATTTTGTCTGGTTTGCTTGCTTGCTGTTGTTCGTGCCTTCTTTGATGTCCTGTCCAAGAATCCATTACCAAATCCAAGGTCTGGAAGAGCTGCCTCTGTTTTCTTCCAGGAGTTTGTAATTCTAGCCTTAGCCTTAGAGTGTTGACTCCTTGGGGAGTACTAATTTTCTGTGGTGTGAGGTAGGGAATAGCAGCTGTCCCAGCTCCGCCAGGCACCATCCTTTTCCCCCTGATTTGTCCT
The DNA here is from genome assembly GCA_001675575.1 of Neotoma lepida. NCBI lineage: Eukaryota > Metazoa > Chordata > Mammalia > Rodentia > Cricetidae > Neotoma > Neotoma lepida. The sequence goes on along the minus strand of LZPO01066417.1, from coordinate 38,580 downwards.
TTACTCTTGCTGAAAATGAATCAATCATGGACACATGAGTTTATGTTTACGTCAGTCTTTTAGGTGTGGGTTTGTTTCTTGACTTTGAGCTCCATTCCACTGGTCAGGTATCTGTCCCTAGATCAGTTCCTCATTGCTTTGGTGACTGTAGCTTTGTGTGTCATTCTGAGGCTCACTGCTGTGCTTCAAAGCTCCCCCAGGGAACTCCAGTGTTCAATCAAGGTTGAGCACGGCTGGGCTTTCCTAGCAGGTGAGATGGGGGCATCTGAGAGGCTGCTGGAAAGATGGAGGTGAGAAGGCATGGGTGGGGAGACGGTGACGGAGCTGAGAGTCCGAGACTGGAAGGCAGATAGATCAAGAGTCCCACCCTCTGGAAGACCTTGGAGAGCAGATAGATCAAGAGTCCCACCCTCTGGAAGACCTTGGAGACGGCAGGTGACCTTGATCAACTTGCTTTCCACTCTCTATAAGACTCGGAGTTAGACTTGGATGTTGTGACAGCTCTGCCTCCCTATGTGACCTTGGCCAAGGCACTCAACTTCTCTGAGCTCTGTCCCTGGCTCTAAAAGGTGGACCAAAATTCCATTTCTTCTCACACAAAGGGTTGGGAAGGGGCCTAATGGGTCAGCCATGCAAAGAGTTGGAGTAGCTCAATGGTGACAGAACAAATTGGATCTCTACCTCAGGGTTCTTACTTACCCTCAGGGATTCACACAGCTGCAGGGAACTGGCTCTAATGGGTCAGGACATCTCCTTGGGCTGAGCAGGAACCTGTATAACCTATATGCTCTGTCTACCTGGCCTGAATCTGCTTTCTGGGGCTGCAGAGAACAAGTTTGGCTATTCTTCTTCACACGCCAGCACCAGCTCTGCTCATCTGCTGGCTGAGGGGCCCCAGCTACCTTGACCTCCCTCTGGGATGCAAAGGTAGGTGCTGTCTTGATTTCCTGTACACCCTCTTCCGGGCAGACTCAGCCTGCATCACTCCTCTCCCCAACCCTCAAGCCCAGCCTGACTCTAGCTAGGTTCTGACCCCAGTCAGGAGAAGCCTTATGTCCTTGACCCTAGATGTGATAATGAGGGACAGTGATTCCCACATCCTGATAGGTTCCAGCTTCTTCTCTGCATGTTTTCAAGCTGTAAACAGGCTCTGTCATGGGACACCACACTGGCTAGTTGTCCATCCCTAGGCATGAGCGCCCAGTGCCTGAGCGGAGAACTCCAGGCCCCTCCTTGCTGGTATCAGCCTGGGTGATGGTCTCAGCCCATCCTCTAGCCTGTGAAGATGCCCATGGGACTTCAGGGCAATGACTGTGAAGATGGAGCACTAGTGTCCCCAGATGGTGATGTCATTGTCTGGCTTGCAGTTCCACATAGCCTACGTTTCTCCCATTCTGACTCAGGGCCTCCAGCCAGAACATAACTTCATGAAGCATCTTCCAGCCACATCTCTCCTATAGCTTCCTCCTGGCTCTGTGCCTGAGATATGTATTGAGGACAGAGTCTCAACACCCAGGTCTCCTCCTCACTCACCCAGTACCTTCCAGAACTTTCTAGCGTAGGCTGGTCCTGTGTATACCTGTAAATCACAAACAGTCCCTACCATTTCTGCCCCCTTTGAAGGCTTCCAGCCCAGATTGGTGCCTTCTTCCCTTTACAAGTTCAGGGTTGTTGTGTTTTTTTTTATTTGTTTTGTGTGCATTAGTGTTTTGTCTGAATGCCTGCGTAACATGTGTGCCTAATGCCTGTGGAGGTCAGAAGAGGGCATCAGGTCCCCTGGTTGTGGGCCACTATGTGGGTGCTGGAAACCAAGCCCTTATCCTCTGAAAGACAACAGGTGTTCTAACCACTGAGCAATTTTTCCAACCCCTCATGTTCAGTTATAAGTCTACACACAAAAAAAGGGTTGTTGGGGGCCACACACTTGTGGTCCCTACAGGAGGCAAGGCCAAGTGGACCTCTGCCTGGGAACCTCCAGATCCCTGGCTCAGTTGTCATGGAGCCAGACAGACAGGCCTGCTTGCTCAGTAGGGTCCCTGTTCCAGGACATTTTGGAGAGATAATAATGTCTTCATTTCCCCTGCGAACAAATTGATTCTCTCTGTCTCGCAGCAGCGATGAGCAGACTCGGCCCTGAGAGGCTGCTACTGTTTAATAATGATGCAAATCCGAGCTGTGAATCACAGTGGGAGAAGGGCTTCAACTGCAGACTGAGTCGGGTGAGAACTGAGTCATGAAGGGCCTGTCAGCATCAGAGAAGGAGAGTGACTGGCCTAAGGTCACACAGCAAGCAGCAGCAGAAACAGACCTTGTCTGTAAGTCTTCCGACCTGCTCTGCACCCAGCTGCCTCTTTTCTTTGTGAAAAAATAAGAACAGAATGTTGTGTTAACCAGCCTGCAAACAAAGGGAGAAGCCTGGCTAGTAGTGCAACTGTGTGAGCCTTTATTACTTGTCACCTGTCTCAAGAGCCACTGATGGCAGGGCAAGGGAGCAACCCATACCACGTCATGGAGGAAGGACACTGTAGGATCAAGGAATGAGACTCTCCCTGGAATCTGAAGCTTTTTTCTTTCATTCATTTTCTTTCTAAATGGATATTACTTCTCAGAGAACTTTCAGATTCATAGCAAATTGGAGGGAAGATGGGGAGCGTTCTAATATGCCTCCTACTACCACAGACACAGCTCCCCACTGAAGGCATACCTCATCAAGACTGATGTGTCAGAGTCAATGAATGCACACTCCACATCACTGCCACACAGTCTGAAGCCTATGTGAGGGATCACTCACATCTTGGTCCGTGGGTTCTGACAAATGAGAACAAACACGGCACGTGTCTCCTATTGAAGTGTCCACAGGATAATTTCACTCCCCTAGAGGTGTCTACGCCTCACCTGGCCGTTCCTCCCTTCCCCCAGCCCCAGCACCTGCACATCTTCTCAGGTCTTCACCGCACTGCCTTTTCCAGGGCGTCTCGTGTCTCAAATCCTAGTCTAGGCTGATCACTGAGTCCCAAGCACTGTCATCAAATCTGCATCTTCTCGGAACTCGAGAACTCACTTCCTTCCCTCGTTTCCTCCTTCCTCCCTCCCTTCAGAAGACAAAATCTAACCATGTTGTCCCTCCTGCCTTCCACCTTGCAATTCTCTTGCCTCAGCCTCCTGAGTGCTGGAGTTACAGGTGTGACTACAACGCTGGGCAAGGTTATCTAGTTTTTGTTTTTTTTTAATGTTTTCTTTTATAGTTTCACATTTTACATTTTTAGGTCTGTGCTCCATTTTGAATTAGTTTTTATAAATTGTTAAAGGCCTTTGTTTAAATGATGCTGATGAGTATTTTGATGGTGACAGTAGTGGTAGCAATGACAATGGTAGTGGTGATGGTGATGGTGATGATGGTGATTCTGGTGGTGGTTGTGGTGATGGTAATGGTCATGGTGGTGGTGAGGGTGATGGTTGGTGATGTTAATGATGGTGATGGCTGTGGTGATGATTATGATGATGACAGTATGGTGATGTTGATGGTGATGGTTATGATAGTGGTGATGGTAACAAAGGTGGTGATGGTTTTTGTGCAGTGTCTAGTTTCCCCGGCACCACTTGTTGGGTAGACTCTTTTCTTTACTATGTCACCCTTGCTTCTTTGTCAAAGATCAGTTGACAGGATTTATGAGGTCCATGTCTGCACTCTAGTCTGTTCCATTAACCAATTTGTGCTTTTGCCAGTTCCACATGGTCGTGATTACTCTGTCTTAACATCGGCAGTTTCTGTTCCCCAACCTCTATTCTTTAAGACTGGATTGATTATCCTGGTTAACTAGGAATTTTGTTTGCCCATATATATAAACCTTAGAATCAATTTGTTATTATCCATGAAATGTCTTGAGGGATTTTGGCCAGATTCCACTGAAATCTGGAGCTCTAGTTGGGAATCCTTGGTAAGTGGGCACTAGTGAGTCCTCCTGCCCATGAACATGGGCTGTCCTTCTCTGCTTTATTTTTCTTTGGTTCTTTTCATCAGAGCTTTATATTCTTCCAAACTGGTCTTGTACTAAGCAAGTATTTCTTTTGTTTGAGTCTTAGTAGAAATAGTTGTCTGCTCCTAATAAATAAAGGCCTTAATCCTACTGGTTAGGAAGGGTCCTCATGTCCTGTCACTCCTCATCACCTTCTCCTGGGCCCACCTGAGTTGCAGAGGAGGCACACTCTAGTTAGGGAACTTAGGCTTTTAGCTCTATTTGGGTCTCGAGTGGATTTGACAGGGCCTGCCCACACTGAGGAAGCTGAATGCTTCACCAAATCCTCCTCCTTCCCAGTCCAGTGTTATCTCATGCACTGACCATCCAGAAAGACGCTGCAGCCCCACATCCCAGTGGACACATGCAGCTATTACTTCAGCATAGTTCACCCTGGGGCAGAGTGTTGAATACCCACCTTTCTGCACGAGGTTGTCTTCAGTCACAGGGATGGAAGGAGACCAGTTACAATGGAGAACAGAAGAGGGACTCAGATCGTCAGGTCTGTGATGATCTTTGTATGTGGGACCCTGGAGGTGACCGTGACAACCCACAGAAAAGCAAGATGAACATCAGCAAGAAGGCTCAGGTGGTAGGGGCACTTGCCACCGAGCTTGGTGACCTGAGTTTGATCCCTCAGACCCACATGGTGGAAGAGAAGAACTGACTTCTGAAGTTGTCCTTTCACCTCCACATGTGTGCTGTGATGTGCACGGTCCTACGCGCACACACCCAAGCACAAAAGAAAGAAAGAAGTGTAATTTTTAAATAGGAAGGACAAAGCCACAAGAACCAGTGAACTGATATTGTTTTGCTTTGTTTTGTGAGACAGGGCCTCCTTACATAGCCCTGGCTGGTCTTGAACTCACAACCTTACAGCTTCAGCTGTAAGAGCTGGATTTACAAATATGTACCACCATATCTTGTTGGATTAATACTCCAAAATATTTATTTTTATTTTTATGTGTACAGATGTTTTGCCTGCATATATGTCTATGCACCACATGCATGCAATGCCCTTGGAAGCCAGAAAAGGGTGTTGGGTCCCCTGGAACTAGAGTTACAGACAGTTGTGACCTTCATGTGGGTACTAAGACCTGAACCTAGACAGTGTTCATAACCACTGAGCCATCTCTCTAGTTCCTGAATTATCACATTTTCACTACACTTATGGATATTTTCACACCAAGGAAAATATATTTGAAGAAATTCCTAGAAGTGACGCCCACAAGGTTCAGTAAATGGTCCACATGAGAAAGCAGTGTTGGCAGCAATCCAGTGGGTGTATATCCTCATCCCCACTGTCACTGTCCTACTGTTTATTTGAAAGCTGCCATTTAACTGCAGGATAGCCAGCACCATGGGGAGCTCGGACGACTCCGGCCCCTTGCTCTGGAAATGAATACGTCTCTGAATCCACAGCTGTTGGCTCTATTGGAATGAAGGGGTGTACTCTGTGTCATCACCCACACAAGTACAATACTCTTCAAAGGCTAAAAGGCCAGGGAGTGGTAAAGCACACCTGTAGCCCCAGTGCCTGGGAGGCTAAGGCAGGAGGGTGAAGCAAGCTCTAGTCTAGCCTACGCTACATGGCAAGACCATCTTTTATATGTTTTTATTTACTGTTCGTGTGTGTATGTATACATACATACATACATGCATTTCCCCCCAGTCTTCTCAAGCCAAGGTTTCTATATGTAATCCTGGCTGTCCTGGAACTTGCTCTGTAGACCAGGCTGACCTCAAATGCAGAGATCCACCTGCCTTTGTCTCTGCCTCTGCCTCCCAAATGCTGGGATTAAAGGCATGCACCATCATGCCCAGCTACATACATGCATATGTTTACACATGCATTATGAATACANAAGATGTGTATGCATGAGTGTGTCAGGGCTTGTGGAGGAGGGGTCAGAAGGCAACTTCTGGAACACAGTTTCAGCTTCTACTCTGGGTGCCAGGGATTAAACTCAAGTTATCAGACTTGAATTCCAAGCTTTTCCCAAGCTGAGCCATCTCTCTGACCCACAAGACCCTCAAGGAAAGAAGGAATGAAGAAAGGCAGGCAGACAGGCTGAGCTATACCAATATATTCTTTGTAAGTGTTCGTACATACTATTAAAACCTGCTAGAGACTGCAGCCATCACTTAGACCCTAGGTCACCACAAGGTCATTCTCAAAGCAGTGTTTTATCCCTGACCCTGCTCTGAATGTTGGCTTTTAGTTGGTTTAAGGTTTTGTTTCGTTTTTAATTTGATGTGCATGTGTGTATGCCTGGGTATATGTATGTGCACCAAGTGCATGAAGAGGCCCATGGAGGTCAGAGGAGGCATTGCACCCCCTGGAGCTGGAGTTACTGACAGTTGTGAAGCATCCTANAGATGCTGGGAACTGGACCCATGTCCTCNGCAAATGCAGTGATCANTCTTGATGGCCAAGCCATCTCTCCAGCCTCTGGTTTGAGAGATAACATTCCATGAATGCAANTCTTACCCTTGTTACTGACTCCTTGGAAGGACAGCCCACGGCCCCCTTCCCTCACTAGTCATAGGTAAATGGCTCCCAGGGGTCCTTGCAGGAGAATGGGGGTGATGGAACTAGGTGAGGACAAGGAAGGGACCTGTGGCTGAGTCCTGTCACGTGACTATGGAGCTTCTGATGTTCTGTCATGGAGATGGCCGCTAAACTGGCACTTGTCCAGCTGTAGCTTCCTATGGGCAGTCAGAATCTTGGGTACCATGTTTGTGTTTGAGGAATTGAGCACAAAGCTTGGTCCCCAGAGTGGCAGCTTAACCTGGTGGCCTCTAAGAAGTCAGTCCCACCTGCTTAGCTCTGTAGGACCCCTGTCCTTGTCCTTGCCCCTTCCCTCCCCCTCCACCCCCTTTTCCTTTCAGCACAGCCTGGTGTGGAAGCAGCTGTTCTAATTAAAAATTGCATAAACACCAAGAGATAAGGATTCAGGGGTTTTTGTCTTGAATTTCTGCCAGGACTCCCCAGAGAGTCTTTTCAGTAGGAAAGGTCCCTCAGGAGCTGACATCAACTTCAAAGAAGAGGCTCCTTCAGAACTGTTGAACCACAAGGCAGGCATGTTCTCCAGGAGACCCTGAGGCTGGGAAATGAGGTGCAGAGCCTGTTTGCTGTCTTGCTGTCTAAGTTCTCTGGCTTGTTCTGAGTCCTACAACGTCAGGCTGGACAATGGCTCTTGAGAAAGGCAGAGGACATGGTGACAGAGAGGGGTTCAGGCCAGAAGCTGGAACTGGGATTGCCCACTGTCCAAATAGCATCCAGCCCATGAATGACCTTGAAGCCTCTGGGAGGCAGTGAGGAGAACCAGAACAGCACTGGCCACTCCCTCTAGAGAGACCCCCGTGGCCCTTAGGAAGTCCTTAACACATGGGGACTGGCCAGTCCTGGCACCTGTGCCCACAGAGCCTCTATAAGTCACCCTTCTTTCCTCCCTTTCCCCTCACTGGCATTCCTAGCATCTCTTGGTGTNGACATTGAAAACCCCAATCTCCGGCCTCAAACTGCTTGCAATGGGTTAGANCACCAGTATGTTCTCCAAAGATAACAAGGGTTGCGTGAGCGTGTCTGTTATTGTTCAGGCAGTAAAACAACAGTTGGAAGCTTGGAAATGCAGCAAAGCTCTGTTGCCCCCTCTCAGGATGAGAGGCCCCTTCCTTTCCTGCCTTTGTTCACGCCTGCCCAGGCATGGCTTCCATGGAATCCTGGCTCGAAGGGCCTCTCTGTCGGCTTCCTGCTTTTCTTCACTCCCATCTCTCACTGCAGGACAGTGTGTGTGGCTGCATCCCAGCATCCCAGAGTGCAAGGGTCCTGCTGCTGCACAGAGCCACTGACTTCCAGAAGCCACCATTGTTTGCTTGCTTCTTGAGAGCCTTTCCAGATCTCATGAGCAAAGTCACAGGACGCTCCATTAAATGTGAACCTCACACAGACAGGGAATATATTTGTACATGTGTGACCATGTGCATGTTAAAGTGTGTGAGTGTGTGTGAGTGTGTATATGTGTGTATGTGTGTATACGTGTGCATTTGTGTGTGGAGACCAGAAGACACCGTCAGGTGCTAGTCCTNCTCAGACTCCATTTACTCTTTTGAGGCAGACTCTCTTTATAAGACCTGGAGCTCAGCAATTAGCTTCCAGAGATTTTCCTGTTTCCACCTCCTCAGTGCTGAGATAACAATCATGGTGCCATGTCTGGCTTTTTACACAGAGTTGGGGGATAGAACTGAGGTCTTCCTTGTATGACATTCTGGCTAGTTTTATGTCAACTTGACANAAGCAAAAGTCATTGGAGAGAAGAGGGCCAAAATTGAGAAAGTGTCTCCATAAGGTCTGAGTGTAGGGAAGCCTGTAGGGTTCCTTGTGGGCCACCTCTCACCTGGTGGTCCCACCACCTGTAAGAAAGCAGGCTGAGCAAGCTGTGGGGAGCAAACAATAAGCAGCACTCCTCCATGCCCTCTGCATCAGTTCCTGCCTCCAGGTTCCTGCCCTCTTTGGGTTCTTTTCCTGACTTCCAACAGCAATGTGGAAGCATAAGCCAAATAAGCCCTTTCCTCCCCAAGATGCTTTTGGTCATGATGTTTCATAATGGCAATAGTAGCCCTAACAAGGTAATATGGCAAGTACTTAACAGACTGAGCCCAAGAAATATATTTCTAGTACAGTCAATCCCGGCAGTATTTGTTCCATGTATTATTTAAGACATTAATGGAAAATTTATCTGTTGTTTATCTGAAATTTAGACTTAGCCCAACATTCTGTGTTTTATCTGGCAACTCTATCCTTGGAGTATCTTTTAGCCAGTATTAGCCAGGTTTTGCTACTGTAACAAATGCCTGAGATAAGCCACTTATAGACAGATAAGGTTTATTTGGGCTCACAGTCTGGGATGTCTCAGTCATAGTTTGCCCTGTTGCTTTGGGCTATGATGAAGCATACTGACGAGAATATGTGGCCAAGCAAAACTGTTCACCTCACAAGAGGTAAAGGGGAAAGAAAGAGGGGCAGCATTCTACTAATCCTTTCAAGGACATGACTCAGTGACCTGAAGACTTCCTGCTAAGCTCCTGTTCTTAGCTAGTTTGTTGTTGTTTGTTTTGTTTTTGTCAACTTGACACAAGCTAGCATTATCTGCGAAGAGGAAATTAATTGAGAAAATGTTTCTATCATATTGACTGGCAAGTCTGTAAGGCATTTTCTTAATTGATGATTGATGTGGGAGCGTCCAGTCACTGTGGGTGGTGCCATTGCTGGGGGATGATCCTGAGTTGTATCAGAAAGCAAGCTGAGCAAGCCATAAAGAAGAGCTAGTCAGGAAGCAGCATTCCCCCACCGTACTGCCTGAGTTCCTTGGCTTCTCCCAATGGTGGGCTGTGATCCAGACATGTAATATGAAATACACCTTTTCCTCCCCAAGTTGTTTTTGGTCATGGTGTCTTCATCACAGCAATAGAAAGCAAACTCTTAAAAGTTCTCCCACCTCCCAGGAGTACCTAGGGCCAAGCCTGTAGCATATGGGTCCATGGGGTCATACCACATCCCCTTCCACTGGTCCCAGTGAAAGCCCCTAAGAGAGATCTGTAGTGTTTGTTAGGGTTTCTGGGGTTTCCTGGAAGAGTTCTTCTTAACACAGTCCCACTGCAAGCCCCTGCTTGGGGGAGGCTGNCCCTCCAGTGGCCACATTGGTGGGGACTTGACCCTTACACACTTGAAAANTTTCCAGAGGCAACGATATATAATCAGTGGTGCTGTAGTTAAGACAGAAACCTATGGCCAATAGATTTTCTTTCCCATTTCCCATAGGGGGGACCTATCTCTAAGTCCACTGCAGCTTAGCATATTTGGAGGTCACTGGGTCTTTGAAGGTCCCCTCAAATCACATCCTATCCTCAGCTTTCCTGTGGTAGCCTCCAGTGATTGTGGTGTCTNGTTTGTGACATAGTGGTGTCAATTAACCCTCCCTCCTGGGACTCTGGCCTGTGCCTGCAGTGCCCATCATCTTAAGAGAAGTCAGAAACAAGGGTGGTTTTTCTCTTGCTATGTTGGTTAGAGGAAGNTGAATTCTGGACTGCAAAGCCCTAGAGCAGAGAGGTTCTCAACTTGTGGGTCTCAACCCCATGGGGGTGGGGCTCACATCAGTTATCCTGNGTATCAGATATTTACATCACAATTCATAACAGTAACAAAATTGTAGTTTCAAAGTAGCAACGAAAGAATTTTATGGTTGGGAGTTACCACAACATGAGGAACTGTATAAAAAGGGTCTCAGCCTTAGGAAGGTTGACAACCACTTCCCTAGAGGTTGGTGGCATCCTTCTGTCCATCAGTGATCTAGTTTTAATTCTAAGACAGCTTTCGGGTGTTAAAGGTGTTAAGCTAAGTGGCAGACAGTTAAAAGGAAGAACACCAGAGGAGACTGGGTAGGCGGCCCTGCATTGTGGCTAANTGGATTTTCTGTTTAACTGAGGGTTAAGTAGGAAACTCGTTTTGATTCAACCTCTGTTGTTGCCAATCTTTCGAAAATGTATTAGCCTGCTCCCTGGTTTTCCTAAGTGCACCATAATGACCATAATTGAATCTCTGTGCTGGCAGAGGATCCTTTGAGGGTGGTGGGAGCACCACGGGAAATGTCAGTCTTCATGGAGTGGCCCAGGTCTGACTGGAGGAGCCTGCAGGTGTGGGTGATGTACTCTGTGTCACCGAATTCTGTCTCCCTCCCAACCCACCACCCCCGATATCCTGCACCACCAGGCTCAGGAAGGGCATTAAGGCCACTGTGTAAATGCGGAAAGTCAGGTCCACCTGGTGGATGACTTACCAGTCACATCTGCCTGGTAAGAGCTGAGTCTAAAGCNCACAGCAGTGGCCATGATGTTGGCACAAACAGAAGCCNTGATGCCNAATACCAGGAGAGCAGGGAGCTCCTGGCCCCAGTTTCTTTCTTTGTGAGTCAGGCCTATCCTTGCAGAGGGGTGGCTATGCTAAGATGACCCTTGGAGTGGGCTGGGCACCAGGGACTTTGGGTATTTAAAGGGACAAAGCACACCTCCCAGTTNATCAGGAGCACGCATGTCCTGGGATCATGTACCCTCCCACTTCTCNTGTTTGCCTTCCTTCCTTCTCTGTGGCCTGGTGGGGGAAGATCCTGTAGCTCAGATATCCAGTTTAAATTCAGGTTCTGCCCTCCCTCCACCCCCTACCCCNTGTGACTGTAGTTCTGGGCCTCAGTTTCTTTGCAAAATGGGATCCCAATGTGGCCTGGCCTGCCTCTGGCGGTCACCATGAGGATTCAGGGAAGAGTGCTCGATTCCCAGCTACTACCACGGCTTTGGCACTGTCACCCCAGGACTTGGTGAAGCAAGTTCAATTCCCCAAGCTTCCATGGGTTTGGCTCAGGATGTGAGGATGCCATAGGGTGGGCTTTGGTTCTATAACCCCAGTCTAGAGAGGAAGGAGAAGTCTAAGCTCCTGACCAGCTAGCTTCCTGCCAGGTCCCTGCCCCCACTTCACCCTGGTTCCAAGGAAAGACCTCTCTGAGAAGGGACTGTGGATAACTTGTGAGGGGCCCTGGGCCTGCCTGAAAGACTTCTTCCTATCAAGGCCCAACTGCAACTCCCCGCCAGGGCTGTGCTGGCTCTCTGATGGCCTCCCTGCTAGGGATCTCCCATGTCCCTCTCTTTGGGGCATACAGTTGGAACATTTAACAGGCTCCCCCCTCCTCCTTATCAAGGGACCCAAGGAAGGCAGAGGTCTATCTGTGAGTTACCTCTGACCCTGTCAAAAGGGAAGGATATTCTGCTGAAACAAATTCAACCACATGAGTCCTCTTGGTGTGGTCTCTTGGGGTGCTGGATCAACCATTTGTGGGTCCCATGAGTCAGTCTGCTTCAGGTCCCTGGGGAACAGTACCTACTCCAGATTGGCCTTGGTCATCCATCCCCCAGCATATCCCCAAGACTACTTGGGGGTGGAGTACTGATAATAAACTAGCTAGTCACCCTGGGGATGTAGCTCAGCTGTTAGAGTACTTGCCTAGCATGTACAAAGCCCTGGCTTCCATCTCCAGTATTGGGTACTAGTTGTGGTGGTGCATAAACCTGTGTCCCAGCCCTCAGGAGGTTGAGACTGGAGAACCAGGAATTCCAGGCCAGTCTTGGCTACAAAGTGAGTTCTCAGTCAGCCTGGGCTACTGGAGACTGTCTCAAAACAAACACAAAGTCACTGTGGCGTTTTAAGAGAGGAATGCTGCCTGAGTGCAGAGCTACCAACGTTGGCTTGTTTATTTATGCATTTATCTTTAATGGGGAGGCTGAGAGAAATCGCATGGTTTCTGAATATTTACAGGCAAATTATAGGGAGGAAATGAATTCACTCTTCTCTCCCATTGTTAATAGATCATGCTGCTTCCTGCCTCTCACATCCTCCATTTTCCTTCTTGCGCTTCCTTGTAGTCTTTCTGCCAGCCACAGAGGGGGCAGCTGGGCAGATGGGCTGACTTGATGTGCCCTGAGCTTATTGAGTGTCTGCTGTGTGCGGACATACAGACAAGGAATGCATTTGTGTGTAGCTTATTGAGTGTCTACTGTGTGCGGACATACAGACAAGGAATGCATTTGTGTGTCCAAAGCTCCAGAGGTCTCTGCATAGGATACTGGGTGGCCAGAAACTGGTGGCCTAGTCACCTTGTGGTTGCTTCCTTGCTGAAGGCCACCGTCACCTGTGTGCTGAGCACAGGCTCCAGACAGAGGCCCCTTGCTCCTCACCTGCTTGGTAGGGAGGGATAGGGCTTTTTCCCATGTAAGTTCAGATGATGTTGGCCTTAGGGGAGGAAAGAAGGGACTGAGTGGGTTTTCTTATTTTTGAGAGAGAGAGGGGTGTCTCATAAAGCTCAAACTGTTCTTGAAATCCCTATTTATCTGAAAATGACCTTGAACTTATAATCTTCCTGCTTTTACCTTCTGAGGGCTGAGATTACAGATGTGTGTCACCATGTCTACTTTATATGGAGCTGGGGTTTGAACCCAGGACTTTGTGCTAGGCAAACACTCTACCAGCTGAGCTACAGCTATAGCTCTGAGTGGCTTAAAAGGAATGCTTTAACATCTTTAATTGGATATCAGAACATCTAATGGCTTCCTTGTGATGCTTTGGCACACACCTGTGTGCACACCAGCATGCAGGCATCTGCTAAGCTACGTGATGGATGATGGACACTGAGGTGCCATCTTTACTGCTCCAGGGTTTGTAACAGTGCACAGTAAGTCAAAAGATCTTTGTTGGCTAATGATAGATTCTTTCAGCAAAGTGTCATATATCTGCAGTGTTCTATAACAATACAGGGCTCTAAAGGTTCTAAACCTGGCCCAGAACTCCCACACCCGCCCATCCCACAACCTTTTGTTCTCTCCGCAAGAACCATAGCCCTTGAGGATGCAGAGACCAGAACAGTTACAGCACTATCCTTTTGTACAACACAGTCCATCACAATATCGGTGTTTCTGTCAGCCCAGAAATCTCTCCTGTCCAGCTGGCAAGATGACTCAGTGGATTAAAGGCACTTGCTGCCAAGTCTGGTGACCTGATTTCAGTTCCCAGAACCCACACGGTGGAAGGAGACAACTGACTCCTGCAAGTTGTCCTCTGACCTCCACATGTATGCTGTGACATGAACATAAGAGTGCATGTTCACACATATGCACACTCCTAAACAAATAAATTTAAGTTTTTAAATCAAAGATGTTTTCTTCTGTCCCTTTCCAGTCTCTTCCTGACCCTTTCTCTAGAGGCAACAGTGCTTTCTATTCTGACATACTAGCTTTGTCTGTTCTAGAACATTCTACACATGGAATCCTACAGCAGGTACTGTTATCTCTGGCTTCCACGACATGGATTAATGTTTTAAGACTGTTAACATGGCTGTTGCAGGTGTCAGTAGCTGGTTGCTTCTTATTGTTGAGTTGAGTCTTCCTCTCTGTGTCCATAACAACTTATTTATCTACTGGTGTTGATGACCTCTATACTGTTTCCATTTTGGGCTACAATGTAACTATGCTTTAATAAAAATTGAGTCCAAGTCTGTGTTTGGAGATAGACTTTTTCTCCCTTGGTAAATATCTTAGTATCATAATAACTGTATCAAAGATAAAATATAGGCTTAAGGTGTTAACAGCTAAGCCTGAGGCATATTCTAAAGAGGAGGGTAGTATTTTAGACTCCTATCTGTGGTATCTGGAACTTGCCCAGTTCTTCCATGGCTCAGCCCTTTTGTGGCTAGCTCTTTCATTTCCTTCTTTCTTCTTCTTTCTTTCTTTTTTTGGTTTTTTGAGACAGGGTTTCTCTGTGTAGCTTTGGCGCCTTTCCTGGAACTCACTCGGTAGCCCAGGCTGGCCTCGAACTCACAGACATCCGACTGCCTCTGCCTCCCGAG
>LZPO01066417.1:2655-16219 GCA_001675575.1 Neotoma lepida | reverse complement strand
GTGTGTGTGTGTGTGTGTGTGTGTGTGTGTGTGTGTGTGTGTGTGTGAGATGTTTATTTGGTGGTAGGACTGGGAATTAGATGAGCCACCTAGACTGCCCATAGATGGGGAAGCTGAGACTTAAGAAAAATCAGCTGATTCAGGACTCCCTGGCTAGGGAGTGAGCCCTTGGATCTGAATCCTGTTTCCTCATGTATACAGTAGATGATAACAGCAGCATCCTCTCCTACAGCAAGCGTGAGGACTGACTGAGAGGAGGAGTATGGATGGCAGTGCTCAACGAAGTGCTTGGCACATAGTAGGTGCTCAATAAATGCTCATTACTAATGTTTATTGTGTTGAACTGTCCCATGAGGACGGTGGTACCATTTGTACGGCGTTGGTTGGTATGCTGAGTGGCTCTGGGAAGTCTGACATCACAGCCTGCCCCCAGGAGCTGCTTCCCTTTCTCCCCTCCTCCATCCTGTCTAGGTCTTCTCCTGACTCTCAGGATCAGACTGTGAACTGGCTCCTGCCTTCACTCACTTCACATCAGCCACTGGCCTCCCCAGCCCCTTCCACCAGCTTCTGTGCTGAAGTTTTCCTCACTGGCCCTCTCTGATGGGAAAAAGCTTTGACATTCCCTCAGGGAGACTGCTGCCATCAACTACCCTCAGTCCTGATTCTGTGTCTCACCATGCTTACAATGCACACTCTAGAGCCGGTCTGCCTGAGTTTAGACACAAGGGCTCTCTCCCTATCCAAGGGATAATGAGCCAAGTAACTGAATGGATTCTCTCAGGTAGTTTAGAGCCTTGGGTGTAGGATGTTCTGCACCCCGAGTCCTGGGAACTTGCTCCAAGGGCCTTCGGACTTTAGAGTGACATGCGGCTACTTGCCAGGGCTCTTGCTGGCATGTACAGCCAGACACTGCTTGCCCAAACCCTCAGGGTGCACCCCAGCTGCATGTGTTCAGCCTGGTTCCCCCTTCTGTGTTGCACAGCCTTTGAAGATGTCCCTGGCTCTTCCTGTGCCGAGAATTCATGACACTCAGTCACCCTGTGTTCAAGAGATCCCATGCCCACAGTCAGCTTTCAGAGAAGAGCAGAACTCACAGCATGGCAAGGCTCCTGGTTCCCTGCTAATTTATTTTGACAACTGTAATTTCATTTTAATTATTTATGGTCAGGCTTCAGAGTTCCGTGGCAGTGACCCAGGGCCTGTGTTCCCTGTGCTGGAGAGGATGTAGCGATGAGAAATTGTAGCTTTCAGGTTTTCAACATTCAGCTGACTCAGAGAACAGGGGCATGAGGGGCCTCTGTCCCAGGCTACCCCTACCTTTGGGGGTTCCTGCACCAGCCCACAAGACTTGTTCTATTTGCAGGCCCTGGAGATACAAGATGAAAACCTGGTGCCCTGGGCCATGTGGGCTGACTTGAGTCACATTCCTAGCTGGTCTCCTAAGGATTTTATGGTCAGGTTTCCTGTAGGTTGTGGCATCAGGATGGAGCCCAGAGGAGAGGAGAAAGGTACTCATTCTTGGCACACTCCTTCATTCTGACTGCTGGAGAGGCTCTGGACCAGAGAAGAAGGAATATCCTTGGTCACACAGCAACAGCTCAGGTCCCCCTGAGCTGAGCCCACCTCTCTGGGAGCTCCCCTTCACTCCTGCCCTGACTGGAAGGGCTTGTTTCCTACCTGAGTCTACAGGGCTTTCTCGGGCAGCTGGCTGGTCCCTCTGGGACACTGGCTTCCAAATTGTGCTCAGTTTGACGGCTAGGATGTTTTCATGGTGCTGGCTTTCTGGGTGTTAAGAATGTGCCCTTCCCTCAGGGGACACACCTCCACTCTGTTTCAGGTGTGTGCCTTTGGAGCGTCTTCCTTGGGCTGAACATTGCCCTCTTATTCTGGATGTCCCGAGAGTAGGGACTCCTGAGGACCATAAGGAAGTCCCTGTGAACATCTCCTATGAAAGCCGGGTGAGCCTGTTGTGCCTTCTGCTCACCCGGCTTTCCACAACAGACCAAGAGGTGAACAGGGCAAGACTTACAGAGCCCATTTCACAGAGATCCAAAGAAGAGACCCAAAGAAGTCTGCACCTTTGAAGGCAGATGGGGAGTGGACCAGACTTAGGCCAGCTTGATGGGATGTCTGGTGGGCAACAGAAGAGGAGACTAGCAGGCAGGGTACAGGGCTAGGGAGACCAGAAAACTGGTGAGATCTCCCATTTGTTCCTCTCTCATTTGGGCAGCNNGAAAGGTGATCTAGGGTGGAGCTTCCTGGGAGATATGACCTCCATGTTCACCACAGTGGGGCTCTCATCTCGGATACAACACCTGTGAGTCACACTCCATCCCCTGTCNNTCACTTCTCATATGCATCCTGTCAGGCTTTGGCTGGTCACAGGATGAGTCTTGAAGAATCTCCTGGTCTCCACAGAGATGGAGACACTGATAATGGGGTGTTGGCCCTAACACTGACCCCCAGCCCTAAAGGATTTGTAGCAAAGCAGTCTAGGAACTGGTATGTATTGTGCCTCCATTTCTGGATGTTTAGAGGGCACTTGAAGGGGGATAAANGCTCTGAGAAGTCCTGCACCAAGAAGCCTATTTAACTTGGGATCCCTGCAGTGCCTGGACCTTGTCATACTNTTGCATGCTCTTCAACATGGCTACTGATACCAGAGGCCCCTTCATCTNCTCAGTGGTTGGCTATCCCTGAAGAGGGATGGAAGGCTCAGTGACCTCCCAGACTGGCTCTTTGGAAGTCCCTCTCTGCTCTTGAGGGTCACCCTGAGTATGTGCNACCATCACCCTTGTGNCAGGAGCTAACATTCAATCCAGCCCTTCACTGAAAGCTCCTGTGACAGGGACCCTGTCATCACCAACCTTAACATAAGGAGGGAAGCACAGCTTACAAAGATGCCAGAAGAGTCACACTTCTGGCAACAGCAGACCTGGCATGTGGGCCTAAGAAGCAGCCCTTCCCCCACCCCGCTCGGCCAGCCACTCCGTCCACTGACCCATCCATCCCAAGCCACATAACCCACATTTGGAGTCTGCTGCTAGCTCAGGTCTGGACTCTATCCAGGAGTACTCTGCCCCACCCTCCCCCAGCCCTCCTGGAGCTGAGGCAGAACATACCAGAAGCCCAGAAACTGGAAGGCTTTCAGCAGGAAGCTGGTATAATTTTGGTCAGGAGCTGGAGCAGGGGTGAGGAAGCTCTGCCAGACAGGGCCATATCCAAGAGAAATAGAGAGGGTTTAGTGTTTCAGGTTGTCTGTTTAGGGGACAGTAGGACCAGTAAGGAGTTTTATTCAGCACCGTCCAGGCCTGACTAGCATTTGCTTTTCTGTCTCCCACATCCCTGCTTATTGAATTGAGTAGAACGGGGCCTCCAGGGGAACCCAGATCACTAATCAGCTTTATCTCCTTGGACTCACCCTGCCCCCCTTCAGCACCATTGTCACTTGTATAGTCCCTTCTTTCCCCCGCCCTGCTCTCAGACTCTGTCCCTGAGGGGCCTCCCTCCCCATCACCCCTGCCCTCCCTTGTTCTTCTGGGAGCTCCCAAGAGTGTGGCTGCTGTGGGGCCCTCAGTTGGCCAGGACACAATGGGAGGCTTGTGAAGCTGCAGCCCCTCGGCCCCCTCCCCTGGGTCCTGTGAACATTCCTCACCCTTGCCCAAGACCTTCCTGAACCCTTGTCTATTTGGAAAACCAGATTAGACTGGCCTGGCACTCCAGAGCCCTCTCCTATCCCTCTCCACCTCCAGAACCTCTTATTCGCCTGGGGCACCCTAAACCCATGGTCCAAGGTCGCAACCCCCAAACAGCTCCAACCTCAGATTCTTTCCTTTATTCTTTATGCACTGGCCAGTGCATTCTTCCCAAGGGTCCCTGCCCCCAACCCAAGTGCATTTCAGTTCCACAGACATCCATCTGCCCCTGCAGGGGTGGGCTTGATGGAGCCAGACCGACTGAAGAAGAGGCTGCCCTGTCCTGCTCAATTCAGTAAGCAGGAATTGTGGGAGATGGAAAAGCAAATACCAGCCAGGCCTGGGTGGGGCTGAATAAAACTCCCTTACTGGGCGCCCACTCCCAGGAATACTGTGCAGAGTTGTTTATTGAGCATTTATTACGTGCCAGGTCTGAATGAGGTGGGGAGGTGCTATAAGGCGGTAGGTATCACTGTATTCCCTTTCTACAGAGTGAGGCGTGGAGGTGTGGAGAGCAGTGCCNTTTGCTTGGGTTATCAGTAAGAGGCAAGGCTAAAATTCGGAGCTGCCCTCAACAGCACCCAGTNCTTGTCTGAGCATTTCNGAGTCCNGCTGATCGGGCATTCTCTTCCCCNCTGGCCAGGCTCAGCTCTGGCTAAAGCTCTGACACCACAGTGTGCTCTCAGGTAGCTCTTGAAGCTGACAGAGGGTGCTGTGTTCCGTTTACATTTGTGGTGGTTCTTTCTCCCAAAGCTGCCTGGGCAGGATGCTAGCCAGCAATTGCCTGCAGAAGATTCTGGGCCAGGTTTCTCCTAGGTGCATGTGGCTCCTTCCCTGAAGGGAGCTNCTAAGCACTGGGTGGGTGAAGACAGGAGCGGTTGTCCAGGTTTCCCCTCAGCAGCTTGGTGACTGTCTGCTNGGAAAAGCCGAGGGGCTCAACAATTTCTACGCAGGTCCCTGCTGGGCTGAGGAGTTGTGGTCTGCTGAGAGACCAAGGCCATATGTCTAATGAAGCCATACCTGGACCTCACACCTCCTGCCTCCCAGCCACACCATGTCTAATGACATATTTGTGAACACGTGATAAGTATTGCCAGGGCTGAGTGGTTGGGTCATGGGTCCCCGGCAGTACTGGAGTGTGTACTTGTGAATACTTAAAAACNACTCAAATGATCAGTTACACTAATGAATGAAGGGCTAGTTCCCTTTTCAGAAGGGCCTATGCCAAACGCCTTTCTATCGGCCCTTACTGCAGCTTCAGCTTTCTTTCTGTCATGGACTGCACAGCCGCTGAGCAAGCAGTTACTCTCTGNCTTGTTCGAGTCTCTCACTCATCACTGAGATCTTGTTCCAGGCTCACCTCAGTTTCTGGGTCCTTGTGATCATCATCAAAAGAATTCAAATGAGACAGAGTAGTAGAGAGGACAAGCAGGGTTTAGAGCAGGGTAGAGGAGAGCACACTCAGGGTGAGACGGTGGCCACGGGGCCACTGCAGAGCAGAACACTCAGGGTGAGGTCAGAGGATAACTTTTCAAGANCCAATTCTCTCCCTTTGCCTTGTTTCTAAGTGGGGTCTCTCTTGTTTCTGCCTCTGTGTTTTGTACTCCAGACTGCTGACAGCTCTCCTGTCTCTGTCTCCCATCTAGGGGTGCGAGTATTACCCATGTGTGCCACTATGTGTGGCTTTTTACATGGGTTCTGCAGCTTGAACTCAAGTCTTCAGCTTACCAGCTGAGCCATCCCTTGGCCCACATGACTAGTGCTTAAGAGACCTAAAGCTCTAGTCCTGAGTTTTATAAGCTGTTCACTGAACTTCAGCCCAAATGCCCTTGAATCCTGCCAACACCTAACATACTTCCTAGCCACTGGGCTAATTGACTTGGCCGGGTGCATCTGTGTCTGTGGGCAGAGTGAACCATGTAGAAGGTCCCCAATCAATATCCGAGGGGGAAATGAACATTTTCCCGGCATCTGGGGNCCCCACTGCTGTTTTGCAGACAGGCTGAGGGACAGTGGGTGTAAGTAAGATGGCACCCCTCAGGGTGTGACTGGGAGTCAAACCTGGAAGGACCCTGCTGGGTTCCATCCCTGGCTGTATCNTGACTCCCCAGGGGATCACCTGTCCTGCTCTGAGTCTCTGACCTTGTAGAATGATGACAGCAGTTGACTGTCATTGTCAGAGATTGTCAACCATGTGCTTCCAACTAGGTTAGAGGTGCCTGCCCCCAGGGTGAAGGGGACACAGGAGGAATGTTGGAGAGCATTAGTGGTTGAGTTGGGGCTGTCCTTAGATTTTGATGGACTGTGAATCCCATGAAAAGGGGGCTGGCTTACACAAAGGCTCTGTGCTGATTATTTAATATTGGGGACCCAGCAGAGGCTGTGAAGGGAGGTAGCTGACTGGGGCTGGGGTTTACATCTTATTCTAAGCGCATAGAGAAACCTTTCCATGGTCTGNAAAAGAGGCACTCCAGGGACTAATTTGCATTTTAAATAAATCCCTCTGGCTGCAGTGTGGAGAATGAATTAGAGAAACTGATGGAGGCCNAGACCTTAAAANGGGGACAGAAATCTTCAGCAGCCCAAGTGCCCACTGGGAGCAGGTGGGGTGCTGTACTCAGTGCATACAAGCACACACACACACACTCATGTGCCCTGCTTGTGGACCTTGGGGAGAGGTGACTGGGTATCAAGGGGTAAAGGCTATGGGGTAGGAGCCTCAGAACATGGAATCAGGCAGAAAGGAACGCCAGTATGTCCAGGCTGGCCCCAGAATGCTGGAGAGAAAGAGGAAAAATGAAAAAGAATCATCCAGCCCCACCTCCACCCCCCAGCCTACTCACAACCTGTTTATTACTACTGTGTTGTTCAGAACATTGTTGTTGTGAACCATGACCATAACGGAGGCACCAGCCCTTTGGTGAGAGGGACAGTGGAGGGGTGAGGGTATAGAGGAGGTATGAGAGACACACACAGTTCAAATGACACTTGCATATTCCACCTATCACTTGAGCACCTATGTTTTTCTAGGCCACCCCCCAGTCAGCACCCGATGTTTGTAGGTGTGGAAGTTTTTGTGGTTTCTATGACCAAGTTTCTGCCACAGAGGATTTCAGCTTAGTAAGAAAATAATAAAAACTGTAGACCATGGTACAGGTGGGTCNTGATGGCACCACAGGGACAGTTCGGGCTTTTCAGAGGACAGAGATTGAAAGAGGGGAAGAAAGTCTTTACTGAAGTGTCCATGAAGGACTGAGGCTGAGAAGGTGGCATTNCCTGGTCATGGGAAACTCTGTGTCCATGCTTGGATGTNGGAACTTGGTGTATTCCAGCCAAGGGACACTCCCTTCCCAGGGTAGTTCTGAGACATGTGGAGAATTGGGGACAGTAGTGACANAAAGGCAGGCCAGGGCCAGGCTGCNGAAGTCCTTAGGAGTACGGAATTGGGCTGATGGTCTGAGGGTCTGGCTCTGGTGGGAACAGACCACAGGCTGAAGAGTGAAGAGAGTTGTGCACTGGAGACAAGAAGGCACAGCCCTTCAGTAGAGCAGAGTCCCTGGGGTGGACATAGGGAGCAGTGCAGCCAGCAACTGGAGGGCTTTGAGACAGGCTGGATAGGGCAAGGTCAGAAATGTCCCACCTGAAGTCCCTGTGGCCACACACCTAGGAAATACTTAGAGCTGTTAGGGACAATAGAAAGTTGGAGGATANCCAAGCCTTTAGTGCAAGCCTTTGACCCCAGCACTTGGGAGGCAGAAGCAGATGGATCGCTATGAGATAGAGGCCAGCCTGGTCTACATAGCGAGTTACAGGATGGCCAGGGTTATATAGAGAGACCCTGTCTCAAAAAAAAAATGCTGAAAGAGCTGGAGGGGGCTGAATGATGAGCCAGGCTTTGAGCAAAATGTAAGAATTCCTCCTCATCCCCTCCCGACATCTGAATCCCCTCTCTGCAACATTCTCCGTCCCAGGTGGCAATCTGACAAACATTTATGAAGCCGTGATAGTACGACCAGAATGTTTCAAGCTACTATTCTTTGTGTCTTTCTGCTTCTAGATGATTTCCGGTAGGGCCACACTGCCGAGCTAGCTGTGTGGGTTCTCCACAGCCCGGGTACAGCGTGGTGTGTGCCCGGCCCANAGCAGAGGCCAACAGCATTTGGTGATGGAAGGGAGAGATGTTTTTTCTTCTCTGTTCAGCAGAGCTGCCTCCCAGAAGCCCCTTCACTGATAGTAAGGGGGCAGTGGGTGGGGTGAGTGATTCATCGTGGGCCCAGGTCTGGGGTTCCTTGGCTCCTGCGGTAGCTCTTGGGCTTGCACTTACGGTGGGGTATGTTTATCCTTAAGGTCTGGATAGACATTTTTCTTTTAAGTCCAAAGGCTTTTTACAAATCCCAGCCTAAAACAACAACTGGATTGCATTTCTGAAGAGGAAGGGGTGGGGGAGAAGGCAGAGAAGAAACAGAGAGAACCTTTCCACTCCCCCACCCTCCCCCCAACCGGCTAATAATCTGGGATGGAGTTTGAGCAATAAAAACACAACAGGGTGTTTAAGTGGGGTGATCTGCAAGGCCCAGCCCCCAGAGGNCCTGGGAAGAGGAGAAAATGAGTTTANGGAAAAATAATAGACCTTTNTTTGTGGGCTGCAGTTAGTAGTGAGAACCCAGCTGCCCTGGGGCAGGGGACCAGGAGGGACACCCTGTGACACCATGTAGGATGTGCCCTGCCTTTCTGATGGGAGCCATGCTCCTCCCTGGGGCACCATCAAGAGAGTCCAAGATGGTTGGGCTGGTCCCTGCTGGGTGAGACGGCCTGATGGGAGAAAGGAGCCTGACGGAAGGGCCCTGGACACTGGTGTCTTTGCAGGGAGAACACACAGAGGGACTTGGCTGGAGGCAGGGGTCCTTTCTGGCTACTTGCATAGCTTTTTGTGAGGTAGACATTTAGAAAAAGTGGCTCCCACTGAAGGCATCCAGTCGGACATCTTCTGAGGTTTATTAGGCAGAGAGCCTGAGGAAGTGTCTTCAGGTCTCCCTCTGCCCCATGGCTGTGGGAGTCCAGGAAGTAGTAGGTTCTTTCCAGATGAGCTCCAGCTGTAGGTCAGGAAGCTGATTCCTAGCCCCAGTTCTAAAAGAAACTAGTACTGGGGTCTCCACTTGGTTTCTCTGGACTTTTGTATCTACCTTCTGGGTCAGTTATCTCCTGTTACAGTTGGACTCTAACAGGAAAACTTAAAGCAACATGAATACAATCTCAAAATCATGAGGCCCAAAGTTGCCTAAAATAAAAATGCAGCTGAGACACAGTCCCTCTGAANGCTCACGGGAGAAGCCTTCCCTGCCTGTCCCCGCTGCTGAGGGGTTACTGTCCACCCCTTGGCATCTGTTCCTCAGGCTGTAGCAGCGTGGCTGCATGGTCTAATCTGACGGCCCCTCCCCTGTGCGTCCTCATCTCTTTAAGGACACACACGTGGGACCTGAGATGACCTCATCCTGCTAGCTACATCAGCAGACTTTTTCCAAATAAGGCCATGTTCAGAGGTTGTGGATGGATGAGAATTTTGAGGGGGTGTTGTCCAACCCAGCTTACCTTCCTTCTCCACATCGCTGCTTGTACTTTACAAAACTGAACGTTTGCAGTTTGCTGACAATTAGTGAGTGTTGGAAAGAGTTCAGGGAGGAGCCCCACCATGGGGAACGAGCTGTTCTCCTGTGTTTTCAAGTCTCGTTCATAATTAGCCCCTGTTAGCTCCATTTGTGTGCAGCCTGTCAGAGGGAAGNGGGGATTCTCAGAGACTCTTTCCAAGATTCATCTCTGCTTTGCATCAACACCTGTGGCCTTTGCCTTGACAACTTGAAACTTGCTCAGATGTCTTAAGGAAATTGTGGAAGCTCTTGCTCTCTCTCCTTCCCCCTCCTCCCTCTGTGTGTGTGCATGCACATACACACATACACACACACACACATACACACACACACATACACATACACACACACAGACATACCAATACACGTGCATGTACTCATGCTAAAAGACACTGCAGAATGTCAGATGTCATTCTCATGAATGCTGTCCATCATCTCTGAAGCAAGGTCTCTCATTGACATCAGCCTACTGACTGGGCTATACCTACTGGCCAGAGAACCCCCTCTCCAGCACTCCAACTCTACTTTTAATGTCACTCATCCCTATATAAAAATCTATGTAACTCACCATGGGCCTGAATGCCATAAATTCCAGTGACCCTCTCCAACAATTGTTGGAACTTTGGTCAAACAATTGAAGAAGTTCTTGGCAGACCTGTGTCAAGCATAATGCAAGGCTGACAATGGTGCCATGTGGTTTGTCCAGCTCATGTGAACTTGAACCCTGTTTGTTCGGATGGGCCTGGAGTTACCTGAATGAGTTGTTGGTGGAGTCAATTTAGCCCATAGCATCTTGGGTAGTGTGCTGAAACAAGGGTGTGTTTAAAATACGAGTTTATTCTGAAGTCATTTGAAAGAAAACCATTCAGTAAAGAATAGTGCAGGCCGGATGCTGGAGATGGAATAAGCTGAGTGCAGGTGGGATGCAGGAGTGTGGCTACCGCAAACAGGAAGATGGAAGGCAGCTGAAGGCCAAGCCCTCTGCTCCCCACACTGGCCAACAGGGAGCAGTCACTACAGCGTTCANGGTCAGAGCTTGGGTCCTGGCAGTCCTAACAAGTTCAATTCAGTCACTCAGCTCCAATTGACCAATTGAACAGACACATAATAGTGAAAGGCAGAGAAAGATCTATTGAACGTGGCCACATTGGGAAAAGGACCAGTGACCTCCTAAGACCATTCTCAGGGGCCTGACATGAAGTTTTGGCTTTAAAAGAGGGTAAGAAGTGTTCACAGCTTGTCCATGTCAAGGTGTGGTCCCACTCACCTCAGTTGCTGACCCATCATTGTCTCAGCTCCACTCTCTATTGCAGAATGGTCTAACAGGTTGTCAGAACTGGGTGAAATCTCTTCCCGGGAGGCAGGCTCCTCCATTAGCTGTCACCAAGCTTCTGCCTTTTCCTTCTCCCAGCATGATATTCCTGGGAGAATTTCAGTTTCTTGGGTCTATTGTATCAATATCTGACAGCCAAGGAGAAAATCCAAATGTCTCCCCAGAATCCCCTCATCCCTGCAGGGTGGTTCCAGACTTACAGTTCACTCTTGGGTTTGAATCTCAGTGGTGTTGCTTATGGGCCTGGTGACCACAGACCCGTTACCTGCTAAGCTACCTACTCACTCTCATCTGTGAGTGGGATAAGGAGCACCCCATGGGAGAGCGCTGACTTAGTTGGATGTTGACATTAAAGTTAAATCCCAGGTGACTCCTGTGGGACATGAGGGGAGACACAACTCCCAGTCCTTGAGAGAGGGGCCATGTGGGGCTGGCCTGGTTCCAGGACCTGGAGAGGTCCCCTTGAATGCTGTATGTTGGGGTACGGCCCTAAGAGGNAGTCATCTGTGAGCCCAAGAGCCTGGTGAAGACAGTCTTAATCATCCAGGGAGCTATAGTTACATGTATGTGTGTGCGTGTGCGTTTTTGTGTACATCAGTGCAGGCAGAAAGGTGTCATGACAAGGCATAAAAAAACAGCTTCTAGTGTTGGTTTTGCCTTCTGCCTTGTCTGAGTACCAGGTTGGTTGACCTGTGAGCTCCTGGGGATTCTGTCTCTGCCACTCTTCCCCATGAGTGCAGAGATTACATACACATACTGCCATGCCCAGCTTTACATGGGTTCTGGGGCACCATCTCTGGTCCTCTTGATCATGTGGCAAACACTCTCTCCCATCCGGGGTGTCTCTCTAGCCATTGATTCTGCTGTATTTTAGGCTCCNGCAATGCACCAGGTACTTCTTGTGAATGGAAGTTTCTCCCATACCATCCCTCCAAGGGAAGTGAGATTACTGCTAGTTTAGAAACAAAGGCACTGAGGCTTGGGAAGGTGAAGTAATGAGGTAAGTGGACTAGGGTAACACAGCTAGAAGAAGCAGGGGACAGATAGGAAGCCTGTGCTGTCTTCTTCTGGCACCTGCCCTGCTGGGCATTTCAGAACCTCAGTTCACAGACAACTGTGGTATTGGGCAAGAGTCAGGAAACTAACAGGATGCTTCTAGTCCTGCATAAAGAAAGCCCCTTCCCACAGAAGAGTGTTTCAGAGTAGGGCACCCTGCACTCTCCATCACCCCCCCCATTCTTGTGAGACGGTGCTGGGGTACCANTGAACCTCAGCGTTCACTTTCCAATGCACAGGGTGAGTGCTGATATTCAAATGCATCCTCCCAAAGGCCCAGGGATGGGGAGGGCTGCAATCTTGTAGGATTAGAAGGCAATTTGAACATGAAATTACTCCCTGGGGTCTGCTCTCTGTGGGGATGGGGTAGGANTTGGCATTTCTTGGAATTGATATCCCAGCTCCCCAGTGGCTATATGGATTTGTAGGCAGCCTCTGGTTCCATCTCCTCATCACGGTGTGTGTTAACTGCCAATCGCCCTGTTTATATGAGACTTGTGATTCCACACAGACTTTGGAAGCAGGCTTTTCTGGTTGGGCACTTTTATCTCTGATAGTTTACCAGGTAGCCCTCTCTTTAGGTGTGCTGGGAGTGAACTCATGGTCTTACACATACTAGACATACTGTATCGCCAGCTATCTCCCCTTCAGTTTAAGAAATCATTTTATGTGTATTGGTATTTGCCTGCTTATATGCCTATGTACCACATGTATGTAGTGCCCATGGAGGTCAGAAAAAAGCANCCCCTGGAACTGAACTTACAGATGGTTGTGAGCTACCATGTGGGTACTGGGAATTGAACCTGGGTCCTCTATAAGAGTAGACAGTACTCTTAACTGAGCCATCTCTCCAACTCCCCTTTTATTTTACTTTATTAAGCTTTTGTTTTGTGTNTGTAAGATATGTACATGCACACACCTGTGCCAGGGCGTGGATGTGGAGGTCTGAAGAGAGCTTTGTGAAGTTGATTCTCTCCTTCTGCCTTTGTATGAGTTCTGGAGATTGAACTCAGGCTGTCAGGCTTATGTGGTAAATGCCTCTACTTGCTGAGCCATCTCACTAGCCCAACCNCCTTCATTTTAAATGAACGGGCGAATGTGTACCCATTGTCATTTCTTAATATTACCCAGCAGGCATTTATAATTAAAGAATTTGGCTAATATCTGTCTCATCCCAAATAATAATAGGCTTCCTGTTGTACAAATGGAGCTGAAGCTCTTTCATGGTCTTCTTTCATAATTAGAATTTTAAATGTGAGCATGTACCTCACCCTGCACCACATCCCCACCTCTACCCTGTCCCCAGCCATGATCTGATGTTTTGAGATTTTTCCTCTGCCTCTCTGAGGCCCTCAGAGTCATTCAAAGTCTGTGAGAAGAAGGAGGGGAAGAAAGGTGTGCTCTGTGCTGAGCCTTGAGGTCCACACACAGTGACCTTCCTGGTAATGAACTCCACAGCCTGCATTGTGTCTGTGCTCTTTCAGAACATCTAGACTGCTTGTTCAGTGGACAGTCACAGGACTGTCTGCTTGGGACTCCAGTCACCAGTGTCACTGAAGACGCTGCCCTAGTGAAGCCCAGAGTATCAGTAAGAAAATCNAAGAGACAGGGGTGCCACCTGCCCTGGTCTCAGTGGCCTCATNCTCCTCTGTNCCCAGCAGAAACAGGCTTAGATGCCTACCTTGGCTTGCTCTCAGTTCGGGGAGGAGGTGTCCTTACAGCAAGTCTCAAAGATCTCACCAGGGGATCCTCCAAGATGGGAGCATCTGCTGTACCCCAAAGCCAGCTGGGTCACAAAGCTAGGATAAAGAACATATACTTTTCATATTGTAGAC
>LZPO01066416.1:155329-171961 GCA_001675575.1 Neotoma lepida | reverse complement strand
GCATTGGATTCCCCAAATCAGGAGTCAGAGATGACCGTGAGCTGTCATGTGGGTGCTGGGAATAAAATCCAGGTCCTCTGAAAGAGCAGCAAGCCCTCTTCACCTTAGGGCCATCTCTCCAATNGTTGACCCATGGACTCCATTGTCCTCTCCAGAGGCAGCAGCATGGCATCTTCTTTAGTTGTCACATTGCTGCCTAGTTCCCTTCTTCCAATTTCCTTCTGCCTCCCTTATCAGGGTGCATGGCTACATTGGGGGCCTGACTGAGTCTTCACCTCAGGATCCTCAACTTAATGCTATCTGCAGAATCCCGTCTTCCATGTGTTGTAACGATGACAGGTTCTAGGGTTTAGGATGTGGTAATGTTGGGAAGCCATTGTCCAGTCTTGTGCAGTGATCTGTACCTTGACTCAATTCTGAGGACCATCCATTCTCTCTCCTGTGCCATCCACTCAGAATGGAGTTGTGTATCTCTGAATCTATACTATAACCTTCTAGGCTACCCTGACTTCCCTGACCATCATTCTCCTTTAGGTCAGGATNGCTGGGAAGGTGCCATACAATGGAGCTTTCTNTAATGACTGGTGGTTTCTGGGCAGGTTCTACACTAGTCCTTTCTANCATGGGAGTCATCAGCACTTGTGAATGGTGTGACTGACAGGCTGAATTCAATTTTACTCTAGTTGCATTTCACTGAAATTTAAGAAGGCACTCTGGCCAGTGGCTAAGGTATTGGACAGCTCAAATCTAAACAAAGGAAATCAGAACATAACTATTCTTAGCCCCCAGCCTCTCACACCTGCTCTAGGTCCCTTTCTACGGAGTAGCCTGGATGCCAGGAGTAGCTGAGGGTGGGACACAAAAGGGAATTGTGTTTGTTGGCTTAGAGAAGAGGATCCGATTACACTTTTATACAGAAGGCAATGCTGAAATGGCTTTCAATGACATCTTCTCCTTGTCTATGTTAGTCAGAGTCTCATCCCTTTGGGGACCACAGAAGTGTGTCAACTTAGGAAAGATACCCAGTACAGGATACTGACCTGAGTGTTGATATCAGCTGCAGTGCTGCTCTACCACACATTGAGTGGCCTTTGGCAAATTATTTCTCAGTCTTTAACCTAGGTTTCCACAAAATGAGAGTTAGACTGCATGGCCTAAAGGGTCCTTTCCCAGCTCCAACACACTGTCATCTATGAACCATTGATCAGAACTACTGTTTATTCAATTCTACTTTTCTCTCTGTGCTAAGTGAAGTAAGTTGTGGCTGATTATTATTAAGTAATCATGGCTTAGGTCCATGATATTTTACCACCAAACCAGACACTGAGGCTTCTGTCATCCCATTTGCTGTGTGGTTTAGGTTGTTGACCCATGAGCTAATATGAACTTCAGAAATCCTTGTTTCTCACAAGGACACAAGCTGGGGTTCAGAGAGGGAGATAAACCTTCTGGGGTGCTTTATACATTCCAATACAGTGGGCACTGTTACCCCATTTACATGTCAGAAAACTTGAGCAATAATAAGATAAAGTGACTTTTCTAAAGTCACAGTGATAATAAGACAATGAAGTCCCCTTATGACTGAACCACATCCCCTTCCCTCTGTCTTGTGTTGTTGTCCCATTCAGAGTTTCCCTCTGGAATGTCAATCTAATAACCCTTAGNATCCACATTGTCCCTCTGGATCATTCTTTCAGGATGAAAAGCAAATCTATGCCTCAGAAACCCCTTCTCTCTGTGTCTGTTTCTTAATNTGTAAAACTGTAGGCACCANTCCCCACNTCATACAGGTGTTAGCATTCTCATTAGAAGCATTGAGAGGATGTGTTGAGTCCATGTAGCCAAGAGGACACGTTAAGGTCTCAGTGTTTACTCATCCTCACTGCTTTTACAAAGTGTAGTTTATCCATAATAGCACCAGGCATTTCAACCCAAATGAAGATCAATTTAAAATCACAAACTATATTCAAAAGAGAGATTTATTATGAAAATGCATGAAATCAATTACATGATCATATTCACAACAGCTGAGAAATGGTAATGTGGACCATCCCCATGGGAGACACATGTTCTTTAAATATAAATAGTAGAAATAACACCCAATAAAATAACAAAGTCCATATAAAGACTTGATTAAGAAGTGGAAGAGAAATTCTGAATGNAAGGAGCAAGGAAGGCCCTTCTCAATGAGAAGTGTCAGGACTCAGGAGGCCCTCCCTGAACTGCTCCTCCTTCAGCTCAGTTCAACTCCAAGTCATTCACGTACTCANTGACCCAGGGCTGACTGGGGTCAGCGCAGACTTGCTTGCCTCTTCTGGTCAGGAATCTGTAGAAGAAGGAGAGGACAAATGAGAATCCCATGGGACCTGAGAGGNCATGTAGCACTGTCCTTTGCCTGTGGTAGGCATCTCAACCTGCTTGAGCATTGNTTCTATGGGCAACCATGGTAGATGGGATCCTTCCTNGATAACCCTGACACTAGACTTCTTGGAACTCTGNTCCCTGGGTGTGAAGCTGTGACCCCAATGGTTCCCTATGTTAGGAAATGGTGGGTTTTATAATCAATGTGATGATGTCTCCCAAATTTCATTTCTCCTTGAAATGGCCTTTCTATGTACAGTATGCATGGTTTTGATTGTTTCTGGTTTCATAGCCTCTGGATATCTTCTTCTCCAGGAGCCCCCACCCATTTTAATGACCATCCAGCCTCTATCAGAGCTCAGAATGTGACCTCATGACCTCACTGTCTTTGGCACAGCTTTGACCCTTAGAAATGAATGCCTTCTGTTAGCCTTTTCAACTGAACCTGGCCCTTTTTGAGTCTTGCCCTCACCCCAGTGTGTACTTACACCACAGCTGGCTTGGAGCAAAGGCTGCTGGTCTCATAGTAATCTGTCACAAAGTTGCGAGGAAGTGTCCAAGCGGTGTAAGAAAAGCAGCAGGAAGTGGGAGGGTCAGAGCCAACTGGAAGAAAAAGCCAGGGTAAGGTCAAACCTGCTATTCATTCTAGATCTTCCCTCTGGACAACTAGAACCCAGAACATTGTCCCTTGAATGCATGGTAAACCCCAAAATGAGACTTTTACTCTAAAATGACATTCCTCAATGGAGGGAAAATTAATTTTCAAGTCAGAAAATTAATTCTGACTCTGGATTGAGTCAGAACACCTCTCAATTTCTTCATGTTACAGTGGGGAAATCAAGGCACAGAGACAGACNAGCTTAAACCAGACAGAAANCCAATTCACTATCTGGCTTCCAGCCCAGCATTTTCCTCTATTGGCTGTTAAGTCTTAAGGAAACAGGAGCTTGAGTATTAATGAACGTCTGGTAGTCTCCACATTTAACAGCAGACTCGGGAATCTTCCCAGCTCCCTTTTGTCCCCCTGCCCAAAACCCACTGCTGTGCTGGCCCCAGCTGGAAAACTGAACCCCCTGGGTCTCCAAGAAAGCAGCCATGGAAGAGTGGACTTACTAGGTGCTGAGAGTGCTGGAGCACAGAAGGCAGCCACAACCAGGAGGAGAGAGAGAGTAGACACACANAGCTTCATGGTGTTGCTGGGGGAGAGGTTTGTACAGAGCTGAGACTGCAGAGACCAGAAGTGCAGAAGCTGCCTGAGTGTTGTGCTGATCTGAGCAGGGCACCCCTCTTTATAGAGACTCTGAGGCCTGGGACAGAGAAGGGGGGGTAGGGAGGAAAACAGAATACCTTGAGTAACGATGATGTCATGGCATCAAGAAAGAAACTGAAGTTGGCCAAAAGTGAGGAGTTCCTCACAGATTATTTTTCCCCAGCAGTGACATCATGGAAGAGAAAGGAGGGAGTTAGAGGGAAGAAGTGGGGTTCATGCCGGAGGAGGAAGTGGTACACCAATGATAGCGACTGAGACGGGGTGTGTGTGTTTGTGAACCCNAGAGGAAGGATGCAATGTTCACACCTGCTAGCAAGGNCTGTGGATAGGAACTCACTGCANTTGGTGGTGGGCACCTCCAGACAGTGGAACCTTCACTTCAGTCTTTCCAGGTTGTCTGGAATCTCTGGAACAAACATGGGGTGTGACCACTGACAGAAGACAATGACCACTCCAGACTCTTCCACACACAAAAATACCATCTGATCAGCAACATTCAGAAGGGTTGGTTTAGCCTATCTAGAACAAGAAAGGGATAGGAAGAGAGAAAGGGGGTGGGGGGGTCAGGATATTTTATTGGAATTATAAGAGAGGCAGAAAATGAAACCAAGTTTGGCAGACCCAGACAAAGAATATTCTAGTACACAAATCAGGATTGATACCCTGTGATGAGTTTGTGCTGCAGACAGAATGTGTAGCCCACCTAAGCAGATGGGTGTTTCTAGCCAGTCCCTAGGAAATGCCTCATGTTCCTACCCTCTGGCGACCTGTGTAGGAGATGCAGCCTACCAATCCGGAGGATACAGTCAGACTCAATGTAGGGCAAATGAGGGAAACTGGATGATGGACCCAATCTCTCTCAGCTTTAGCTCAATTATTCTGACTTCACCTTCTTGCCCCAGACCTCACACTGCAGCATGCTCTTCTCAGAGACAGAAAATAAAGGATTTAAGAGGGAGCCAGGCCTCTTTGTTGCTTCCAAGTTAAAAGCTGGGAGAGGCAGGGCAGCATCCTGGGGTATTTCATGGTCATTTCACAAAGTACAAGTTTGTCCTACCTCATTCTTNCTCCTCTTCCAAAGCCCAGACCACACTTACCCATCTGTGCTGCTCTTTCTGCCCTCAGCCTCATCATTTAGCTCCCCAGGTCTTGTGTTTTGTGTTCACTGACAGCACACAAGCTAGTCTTTCTCATGACCTTTCATGGTTGGTGCAGCTCCATGGTCACACATCAAGGGCTTGTGCCTTGGGCTCTTTCTTCACACGGACTTCATTTGCCATTGCATTTCAATTCAGCTGACTTCCTACTCATCTGCTGTTTGTCAGGGCAGAGATGGTGGAATAAAGCCTCATCATTCCCTCAAGTAGATCTTAGCCTATTGATGCCTGGACAGTGATAGAAACAACTGTCCCTTGANGTGGAAAAAGGTGGCACAGGAGAGGTGGTAATGGGGCATCAGGGTGTCTGAGGATGAAGGTTGTCCCTCATGTGTTGGTAGAGAGTTCCGAGTTAGGTTGAGACTCACTTGCCTAAGGAGGAACATCTGCCTACATCAGCCAGTGTGTTCATCTCCATTTGACTGAGGGAGTGCAGAGCCACCTGCTCTGGGGCACAGGAGGATGACAGATATGAATGGATAATTGGTCTGTGAGGTGGCATCTTACTGTAAGCAGAGCATCCTCAGAGAAGGTGAAGACTATTCTAGAAGGATAGAATTGGAGCGAGTCTCAGACTATATCACTTTGCCTTCGTGTTACAGACAGAAAAACCGGGGCATGCAGAAGATTCTTAAACCAGTACTGTGTGGCAGAGCCCATCANCAGTCTGACTTCATGGTGGTCCTTTCTTCCAATGGCTGTCAATTCTTGGAAAGTGGAAATTTGAGTATTATGACTGTCTACAGGGTACAGAGGACAGGAGACTCTTGGGAGAGATTAAAGATCCGTGGAGGAAAAAGAAGATATGTCCATGTGTATAGCCTAGCTTCTCCTCCAGATAGTGTGAGGGTTAGGACAGTTAGGGAGACTGCTGAGGACTAGGGGCAAAGACTGGGAGCATGCCTGGAACTAGGGTTTAGTAGAGGGCAAATGTTGAGACGGGAAGCCAAGGTGAGCTGGGACACAGAGCCATTTTGCAAAGACAATACACCAAGAAGCGATATTGCCAGTGTGGTATCTAAGTCACTTTGAGGAAACTTTTGGGGTAACAGAAGCAGACATTGAATTGTGGATGGAAGAGACAAGTGGATGGTTATGCAGAGTGCAGGTTCAGAATGGAGTCTGTAGCAGAGGGCACCAGCTGAAGGAGCTCATCAGCAACCTCCAGACCCTGGCCACNAGGCCTTAGCCACCAGCCACAGCCTGCTCCTTGGCTGTCTATCTTTTTGGGGTGGAGGAGGGCAGTGACTTGAGAAGGTGTTCAATTCCTGAGAGAAACACCAGTCTGACCAGTGTTTGGTGGATTCAGGAAACATTCAGCATTTCTTAGGAAGCCTCTCCCTTTGATGCTTGTACATGNGTTTCTGTTCTCTTCCCATTCACCTGAGACAACACAACAGCCTGGTAAAGCTTTACTGAGCACCTACTATGTGACAGGTGCTGTGTCAGTGTTGCAGGTTCCTATATTAAATGGCTTCGAAGTATTGAGGGAGGCTTCTGAAAATGTGAGGCCTCAGAAGAGGGACAGCAAAAGTATAAGAGCCAGAGGGTGGGGAGGAGTGCTGTGGGACCCTGTCTTGACTCTTGTACTCATGAACTCACTGCAATTGTGCCCACCTCCACAAAATCTGCTTAAGGTCAAGCCACCAAAGCAGTCAAAATGTCATCAGGTAGGCACTTGTGGACTTAGTGGATTACCTGAAGGTGGGAGAGGAGTAGGGGGAAGAGAGGAGAGAGAGTTGAGGAGGGGAGGGGAGGGAAGAGAGGAGGAACGAGATGTGTGTATTATGTCCTGTTTCACAGCAGGGCAGGGAAAGACAATGGCACTGTACTGTGTATTTCTACAGAGTAAGAAGANATTGTGAATGTTTTCACCACCAAGAAATTTCCTGATAGATATGCAGACCCTGATTTGGACATCATANAGTTATACACATTAAAATATTACATGGTGCCTGTAAACATGTCAAGTCTGTGTTTCAATTAAAATTATTTTTGGTTAAAAAGCTGGGGATTTACAAAAACATGTAAATGACAGCAATTGTGGTTAACACTTTACACAGCACTTANCATGAGCCAGTACTAGCCTAAGTACTAATCTGTTTAACTCTCCTAGTGGTCCTTTGAAGTGTGTGTCATTTTTAATTCCTGTTACACATGAAGGCACTGAGCACAGAGAGGTAGGTAACCTACAGAGAAACACACAGCTGATACACCACAGATTTGGAAACAAAACCAACTTAGTCTGGCTCTAAGATAAGCTGGTCTGAACAGGGAACTTTCTTCATTATAAGTTTCTGTTAAAAGCTTAACAGCCATGTCCTGTCAGCGTGCCTCAGTCTCTCAGGTCACATGATTTTGAGGACTATAATCCATCAACTTCTCTCTCTCTCTCTCTCTCTCTCTCTCTCTCTAATCTTATAAATTTGGTAATTTTAATAATAATTTTCAAAGAGATAGGGGTGGGGCAGCAAACAGACACGTGATTCAAAAGCAGAAGGGGGCACCAGGGAAAGGATGGGGGCAGCAGGGAATGGGAGAGGAGAAAAATACATTTAAGGAACGAAAATACTGGGGGCTGGAGAGACGGCTCCATGGTTAAGAGCACTGGCTGCTCTTCCAGAGGTCCAGGGTTCAATTCCCAGCACCCACATGGTAACTGTATGGAATCCAGGTCCCTCTTCTGTTATTCAGACAGACATGCAGACAAAACACCCATATACCTAAAATAAATCGTTTTTAAGTAGTAAAATTATATGTAAACTAAAAAAAAAGAAGTTTTCTTTATTGGCCTAAATATAGACCCCATGTCTGCCATGGGATGGGCTTGTGCCTGTGATGTTTCACTCTGCCCTGTGCTTTGCAGAGAAAGGACACTCTGCCTTGCCAAGTTGGCCCTCATCANAGACAGCCCCGGGCAGTTCCCAGGGGCATGGTCTTGACACTCAGGAAGTCTGAAGACCGGCTTGAAAGCCAGGTAGGCAGGCAGGGTCAGGTCACAGGGAAGTTTCCATGTCACTGGAAACAACAATGGAGTGGATCTGAGGAATGTCACAGGAAGAGCAGACTGTCTGGGGCTTTAGCAAGAGCACTTCAGCAGAGCTGGGAGGAAACCCTGCTTCTAGTTTGCTGCTTGTGCACTGCTGAGTAACTCAGAGGGCTGACGTCAGTGGGGACGGTGAGCAGTGTGGGGCCTCCTCCTCCTCCTCTTCTTCTTCTTCATTTTCTTTAAGATAAATTATAACAAGGAGGGCTCAATGGGAGATGCATGAATCTTCCTGGGAAGTGGAAATAGAATATATATTTCGGGTGGATGGGGGTGGGGAGAGAGATGGGGAGCTAGGAGTGGGGCCATGGGAACAGGATGGATCAGGTTGGGGAGGGTGGGGGGAGAAAGTACTGGGAGAGGACAACTGGAATTGGGGGAGGGTATCTTTGGGAGGAGTTAGAGACCTAGTGCAATCGAAACTCCCAGGAATCTATGAGGATGACTGTAGCTAAGACTCCTAGCAATCGAGGATATGGAGCCTGAACTAGCCTCCTATAACTAGGCAAGACTTCAATGGAGGGATTGGGACACCAACTCAGCCATGACCTTCAATTTGTCCTGCCTGTAAGATGTGCTGGGGTAACGGTGGCTCAGAAATTGTGGGAGTGGCCAACCCATGACTGGTCTAGCTTGAGACCCATGCCATGAGAGGGAGCCCATGCCTGACACTGCCTGGAGGGCCAGAACCCAGAGACTGAATAGTCCAGATACCTAGGATACAACATGACTGGGAAAAAAAGTCAATGAAATGATTCCTATACTCATAGATTGTTGTCTGTGAGTATACAGACTCAATAGCCGTCAGAGAGGCTTCATCCTTCAACTGATGGGAGCAGATGCAGAGACTCACAGCCAAACATTAGGTGGAGATGAGGGAATCCTGCAGAAGATGGGGAGGAAGGAGTATAGGAGCCAAAGGAGACAGCACAAAGAAACCCACAGAATCAACTAACCTGGGCTAATAGGGGTTCACAGAGACAGAACAGNCAACCAGGGAGCCTGCATGGAGCTGACCTAGCATCTCTGCATGTATGTTACCATTGTGTAGTTTGGTCTTGTGGGACTCCTAACAGTGGATGCAGGAGTTGTCTCTGACTCCTTTGCCTGCTTTTGGGACCCTTTTCCTCATACTGGGCTGTCTTGTCCAGCCTTACTATAAGGGAGGTGCTTAGTCTTACAGCAACTTGATATTCCATGTTTGGTTGATATCCATGGGAGGCCCACCCTTTTCTGAAAAGAAATGGAGAAAGAGTGGATGGGGGAGGGCTGAGAGGAGAGGAGAGAGGGAAACTATGGTCAGGATGAATATGTGAGAGAAGAATAAGTAAGAATAAAAATAAAAAATAGAAGAAGAAATTATTCAAGTTGCTGTCATTTTCTTTTATTTTTTGTTTTTTAAAGATATTTTATTTTAATTATGTATATGTGTGTGTGTCTATGTGTGGGTATGTGAGAGTGGGTGCCCATGAAAGCCAGAGGCATCTGATGCCCCTGGAGCTGAAGTATAGGTTGTTGTGAGTTGCCCAACATGAGTGCTGGGAACTGAACTCAGGTCTTCTGCAAGAGCCCTTTCTTAACTGCTTAGTTATCTCTTCAGCACACCCCCACATGCCAGTTTTAATTTCCAGTGTAGACTAGGGTAGGTGACTAATAGATGTAGGAAGTTGGAAGTTGTAGGAGCAGAGAGAGGAGTCAAAGTGACTGTGACTTC
Organism: Neotoma lepida; assembly: GCA_001675575.1. Taxonomy (NCBI): domain Eukaryota; kingdom Metazoa; phylum Chordata; class Mammalia; order Rodentia; family Cricetidae; genus Neotoma; species Neotoma lepida. The sequence continues at coordinate 162,413 of LZPO01066416.1, read as the reverse complement.
CTGGTCTCTGGTTTGGAAGCTGGATAAGACAAGATGTTTTCTGGGGATAGATGATACAGTATTCCAGGGTGGATGGCATCCAGCATCAAGATATACAACCTGATCTACTGTGGATGAACATGCATACATAGCAGGGGATATGGCAAGACCTCCGGCAGGAAATGAAGAGATCACTGCAAAAGGAAGAGATGACATCACTGAGTCCTTGTCTCTCCTGGATGTGAGGAAGGGGCCTGACTCCAGGATGCTTTTTCTGCCTTTATGAGTGATGGGGGCTTGCCTACTGCAACCAATGGACAGCCAGAGGTAGACCTAACAAGGGAGTTATCACCAGTTAGCCCGCTCATGGGGCCACTGCTGTCAAACAAGAGCTGAGACTGATACCCAGAGAAGTGAAACCATGATGAGGAAACTAGGAAGAAACCGATTGGCGGAGCTGGATCATGGGAGGTGAGAAGAGGTGAGCAGCACAGTCAGAGGCAATGACAAAGAAGGTGAAGTTCCCGCCAGGACTCCCTAGACTCATGGGTGGGATACTCTGCTGAACTGTGGTGGGGCCTTGAGAAGGCTGGAGTGAACTGGAAATCTAGGACACAAGGGGGTCCATTGTGTTGACTACTGGCTACTTTCTGTCCCGGCCATCTAATCGATCANGGTGTTTCCCCTAAAGATGAAGATCTTGTCACTATGGTCTTTTTTTTTTTATCCTTCTCTTCCTATTAGTATTTCAGCTCTATGATGAGTTTTAAAGCATAAGACATTTTATCCAATCTGTGATTTATTCACTTACCAAATAGTTATTAAGCCTCACTACATGTCAGAACCTGTGGCTTTGTTGCAGATGCAGTGGAAATAATGCCCACNGTGAAGTGTATTGCTGACCAGTTCTACATGTGACCCCAAGCAAGCCATTTTTCCTGGAAACATCAATCTGCCACCTAGAGCATTTCTATGACACTTCTAACTCAACCCTTCCATGACTCATCCAATGTGTGTGTGTGTGTGTGTGTGTGTGTGTGTGTTAAGCACATACTGCACATACGAGCATTTTCCAATCCAATCCAATCCAATCACAGGGTGAAGGACTATTTCCTGGTTTGGGGATTGATATAAAAAGTCTTACAGCTGGGCGGTGGTGGCGCATGCCTTTAATCCCAGCACTCGGGAGGCAGAGGCAGGCGGATCTTTGTGAGTTNGAGGCCAGCCTGGGCTACCGANGGAGTTCCAGGAAAGGCGCCAAAGCTACACAGAGAAACCCTGTCTCGAAAAACCAAAAAAAAAAAAAGTCTTACAACTCTATAGACACTAAGGATTATATATTCCATCAATTGCCTTCATTCATTTAAAAGAACGAAACTCTGAGAACTAGAGACTAGGGCAGGAGACCCACCATGTTATACTCATCATCAGCTAGGATTTGTTATCTAGGCTCCACCAAGAAGACATGGCCTGAATTTGTTTAAAACCAGGGCATCATTCAAATTTTCAAACGAAACTTCACATAGATGACTGAGGACCCATTGCAGCAAGTGCNGTAATGCTGGAAGGAGCAAGTGTCCATTGCCGAAAAGTGACTGACACGGCAGTTTTCACTTCCTCTTCTACCTCCCTCAGCTCCCAGAATCCAGCTCTCAGAAACTGAATCATAGGTATGAAGGTGGCTTCCTAAGAAGTCAGAGAGTGTTGGGGGGGTGTGGATGACTGATGGTTGGGAGACAGAAACAGTAGATAAAGAAACATGGTGTGTTCAGAAGGTCCTGATGAGATTGGGCACATTCAAGGTGGTATGGGAGGACTGTGTGTTGTTTTAAGAGACAGGATCTCACATACCCAAGACTAGCCTCAAACTAATTAGGATGACCTTGAACCTCTGATTCTCCTGCCTCCAGCTTGAGAGTGCTGGGATTACAGGCATGTCTAACCACTCCTGGTTTTCCTGGGATGTAGTTTCTAATGAAACAAATGATTATGACACTTTTCCTTAGAATTGGTGGCACATGGGAAGAAAGTTGGATGCCCCATCCCTGGTGAAACCGCCATTGCCCTTGATCCTGCCTTTGCTTTATGCCTCTTGGTACCAGCGTTAGCAATCATCACGAGGAATGGAAATAGAGCCTGTATGCTTTAAAGACTAAAAGAGCCAGAGGACTAGGACACATGCTTCTAGAAGCACCAGTCCACATGCCAGTGTGAAGGGGGAGATTTCACAAAGCCCCACCCACAAGATGAAAAACTACAAGCAAGCAATGGCTGTTGATATCAGTTTCTCCAGGGATGAACCTCCAATGGGTTATCCAAATCCAAGTGAGCAGCCCCAAACACATGTATGTAAGAGCAATGCTAAATGGTCTCAGCAGGTTGTGTATAATATATATATGTAGTATTTTACATATATATAAAACAGTAATAATTATAGAAGAAGAGGTCATGAATTTGAGAAGGAGTTGGGGGCCCATGGGAGGAGTTGGGGAGGGAGAGGANTGGAAATGATGTAACACAGTATGTGGGGACCAGTGGTGTCAGTCCGAATGAGGCAGGAAGGAAATCCAGTTCAACACTACTCAATAGCCTGTGCTGCTTCAAACTTCTAGAATCTGACACTGAGCACTTTATTTTAGGCACATTTAAGTATAGTACAGTTTGGGAGGAAAATTTTCCTCCTGGTGTAACACAATCTCCTGTGCACAAGGAAGCATAATTACATTGAAACTCTTCTCAAAATACATGTTACTTCTTCCATGAAAATGGGTTCTAGAGAGAGGCTACATGTGTTATCTTAAGGGCCCAGGGGAGGATCTGGTGTGGTCTTGGTCACACGGANAGCACAGAGGTCATTTGGGCTATTAGCCACTTCCTGTAATGGTTGCGGGATCTTGGGGGAGCCCCTAGACATACAGATTATACAAAGGTCACCTAGACTANTAAGTATCTCCAGTGGTGGTTGTGGGGGATCTGGGGGGACCCGCTGGCCGTACAAATATTTTGAAGTTCACCTGCACCATTCTACTTCTGGTCTTGCCTGTGGGACCTTGGTATGGCCTGGCCCTACAGATAGCACAGATCACCAAGCTACTAACCACCTCCANTCCCAGCCTTCTGGGTGGAAAACAGGTTATACATCTCTCCCATTGAAGAGACAACCCTGTNTGTTTAACATTCCTGGTTTCCCAGAGCTTGTCTGTGAGCACAAGGACATCTGTGCTCCCAACAACAGTACCAATGTTCTCAAAAAATTAANTTAAAAAATGCTATACCATAACAATAAGAAATATTTAAGGACACAGGAGTGAAGCACATTTTAAGCCATTAAACTTAGCCTCAGTCACTAGTAATTCATTTCCATTCCCTCTTAGATTAGAATTCTTTTTTAAAATTTATTAATTTTTATTGTAAGCATACGAGTGTTTTGCCTGCATGTATGTAAATACACCATGTGACTGCCTTGTGCCCCAGAAAGTCAGAAGAGGGCATTGGCTCTCTGATAACTACAGTTACAGGTCGCTGTGAGCTGTCGTGTGGGTGCTGGACACTGGACTCAAGTCCTTTGCAAGAGCATTCAATAACTTCTGAGCAGTCTCTCAAGCCCCTGATATGAGAATTCCTAATACAAAATCTCAGAATCAGGAAAGTTCATTGTTAGCAAGCCTTTGATGTTATAAGCAGCACCTCATATTATTGTTCTGATGGTGTTTCATTTCGGGGGACAAGTAGTGAAATGTACCTCATTTCAAAATGCCTTAGAGGGCTGGAAAGATTTCTTAGCAGGTGACATCATTTGCTACATATACTTGACTTTCTGAGTTCCCTGAAATGAGGAAAATAATGAATGAATCCTGTCCTCTGACCTCCACATACATGCTATGGCACATGGCACACTTGAATACACATAAACACATACATGTCGTGCACACATGCAATATAGTGATAATAACTGTAATAGAATGAAAAATGAAAAAGCATAACTCTCTAGACACTTGGGAAGGACAGAGTTCCTAAGATGTGTCTTTGTTGTGCTTATGCCTGAAGCCCTCCACCATTTTCTTGTATGTAATCTATGAACTCCAATTCTTCTGGGGGAGATTTTGAAGCCTCCTTGGTTCAGCCCACCTCAATTTAGTTTCACCATCCCGCTCCCCCAAAATGGTCTGTCATTCCACTGAACCCACAAAGTCATACCTTCCCGTTTCATCCATGTACATTCAGATCTTGTGTGATTTTTTAAAATGTTTTGATATTATAATATAATGATATAAATTTCCCGGTCCTTTTATTCCCCCACATACTCCACTTTACCCCCTTGTTCTCTCTAAAATTCATTATTTTTTTCTTTGTCATCACATACGTGTGTGTGTGTGTGTGTGTGTGTGTATTCTTAAATACATAAATACAGCCTGCTCAGTCTATATGTTATTGTATGCATGTTTTCAGGGCTGACCATTTAGTATTAGATAACCACTTGGTGTGCTCTCCCCTGAGGAAGACTCTTTCTCCCCTCTCAGCATTCCTGAGCTGCCTGTAGTTCTTTGTCTAGTGAGACCTCCTAAGCTTGTCTATTGGTGTTGTCTTTGTTCAGGTCATGGTCAGGCAGCCATGTTGGTGGGACTTCATTGTAGCTTCTCTGATATTTCTAGGAGACACACTCTCACTGCAGACTTCCTGTTCCTCTGGCCTTTACAATCTTTCTGCCCCCTCTCCTGCAATGATCCCCTAGTGCAGTAGCTGTGTGATTCCACAGCTCTGCATTTTGGTGAGGTGTGATTTTCTATCATGGTCTTTGTTGAGAAGAGAAGTTTCCTGGACTGTGTGCTTTGAAAACCTTAACAAAGTTGCAGCCCTTCTATGAAGGCCCCCTGCATCCCTCTGCAGAACGTCGCTCCTCCCTTCTCCAAGTGCTGGCACATTCATTTCTTCTTCCCTTAGCACATCCTGCTCAGTGCTGTGGTCCTTATTCACCTACTTTTTCTGGCCCTGCTAGACTGCAGGATCTGAAGATAAAGGCCACTAAAAAAACTCAATAATTTGTCACAATAAAGTATCAAGACTGCAGTTGGACAAAAACTTTAGTATATCTACCAAAAACTTCTTCCAAAGGCTAGAGAGATGGTTCAGTGGTTAAAGTATGAGGACCAGAATCCAGATCTTCAGTACCCACGTAAATGTCTGTGGGCATGGTGGCCTGCTGCATGGATTAAAAACATTAGTGTTAGCTCCATGTCACCAATAATGCATTGGTATCAAATTAAGGAAAGAAATAAAAACACTTCTCCTTGGAGTCCTTTTAACCAAGAGTGAGTCCAGACTTGAATTCTCTACTTCATGCTCCCCGTGTCTTCTGTCCTCTCGCTGTCTGTTACAGGAGCCTGAATCTGTGCCTGTCTGAATGTTGTCATGTGAGTCTGTCCACATCTGTGTCTGTGTGTAACTGTATCTGTCTGTCTGTCTCTGTCTAGGTCTGTGTGCCTCTGTTGTGTGTCTGTATCAGTTGTGTGACTGTCCCTAACGTNGGCTTTTTGCTCTGTATTTATTGAACAGCACAGAAAGCATCACATGGGGAAGATTACAGAAATCTTTAACAGAGTGTTTTGAGGGATTAAGTCACTGGCTCCAACTGATCCCAACTGACCTGGACAACAAACAGCACTACAAACATCATTGTTTATCAATCAATATCCATCAATGGGTATTCATTTTAGAAGGTTGCTTTCAACCTCTGTATTTGCTGCTTTCAGCAAACANNCCTTGTTCTGGATTGGGGACATAGAAGAGTATATAATTTAATATTAAAACCGTGCATTGATTACATGGGCAATCCAAGGCAAATAACATTGATTGTTACATTGTTCTCTTAAAGGCAGGTTAAATGAGCAGGCTGAGCACACAGTAGGACAGCAGTCTGAAGTCTTAAGTGATCTCAAGGTACATTATTAACTCTGGCTGTGAGCTCCAGTAAAAGTTCCAGTCTCTTAGAATGTATGAGACATTTTTATCATAATATTCATAATTTTGCATCGTCACAGCCTGTCTGTTAATTCTAGTCTTGGAAGGCAGAGATTGGGGATTCCCAAAGCAAGCTGGCTAGCAAGACCAGCCATGTTATCAAGCTCTGGATTTGATTACAAGACCCTACCTCAAGGAATAATATGGAAGATTGATGATGTTATAATTCCTGACATTAATCTTGGGCTTCCATATGCACATGTATACATATACACTCACACTTGTGTGTGTGTGCGTGCGCGCACACACACACACACACACACACACACACACACACACACACTTTCTTTCAGGCATGGTGCCATATACTTGCAATCCTAGCACTCTTGAGCCTGAGGTAGAAGGATCATAATTTTGACTACCTAGTGAGACCTTGCCTCAAAAAAACTGAAATTAAAAGCATTTAAAATTAAAACATTTGATAACAGCTTACTTTTAAGCTGGTGATATTGAAAATGATTTTTAAAAATGCTTTAAATGAGTTCATGAGTATGTAACTGGCCAGGAAGGTAATAATCTCACTAAACAAAGTAAGAAAATCTCAAAATAAAAGAAAATTAATCACACACAGATCACCACACAAAGTATTACTAATTCTTTAAAGCTTTTATTTCTAATGATTTTTATTTCAATATTACTTATGTATAATGCCTGGGTTTGGCATGGAAATCTGTGTATATTTCTAGATATTTGTAGAATTCTTCACTTTGTAAAAGTTGTACAATTTTTCTTGACATTTTTAGCACTGATGTTATAACTGTGTTTATGTCATTTTATTAACTTTAAGAGCTTCATAAAAAAGCAATCCAATATACACACTATAATTTAATTTATAAATCTTTCATAGTGAAAGTTCAGTCTCCTTAGTTCAGAGTTATAATGACACCTGGCCAGCTGTCTCTGTGTTTAAAGATGCCTTCATATTTGAGTTGTTTCCACACCTTTCCTAGAAAGGCTTTTTCTAGATTAATGGGCATAAATAATTTTAGGCTCCCCACATATTGACACCTACACCTGAAGTATCATTATGATCCACAACTACTGTTTGACCCAGTGGCCTAGTCACTCTGTAACTGATGATTGGACA
>LZPO01066416.1:144617-155239 GCA_001675575.1 Neotoma lepida | reverse complement strand
CCACCATCCACAGCTATTCCATCCGTGTGGTTAGAGTAGCTGAGAAACGACAGAGTTTCTGTTCCATGGTAGGGAACGGGGCTGGAGTGTTCATTCACAAAGTGGTTTTTATGAGAGGGGATCAGCTAAGAATAGCCCTGGGTTGACATTGTCCTAGCTCCTCCCGTTCATAAGAAAACTATTTCCTCACAAGAAGTAAGAATAGGTCACGAGTTGAGAGTAGAGACTATATCTCAGTGATGCTATTCTTGGATATCCTGAGCCTCTGTGGTCACTGGGGACCCTGGGTTGTGCAATATTCAACATGTCACCATTGCTGTGTTTAAAATTTTCCCTCTACACCCCCGGATTCCATTTCCCCATCTGCCAGGGCTAACTATAAAGAGAAGGGGCATATGGCTTCAGAAGCCAGAAGGACACGAGCAGCAGTGAGGACCAGTTTTTGCTGACAAGCTCACACTCCATCATTTGCTCTGCATCATGAAGGTCTCCATGGCTGCCCTTGCTGTCCTTCTCTGCACCATGGCTCTCTGTAATCAAGTCTTCTCAGCACCATGTGAGTCCACACCGATACAGCGGCTGTCCCCACTCTCTGGTCTTGGGCAGACCACAGCAGTCTTTTCTGTGGCTTCAGAATCTACAAGAGAAAAGAAATTGATCTTTCTCTTCAAGATTTTTATTTTCTTCTCTGTGGGGTGGGGATGTGTAACCTTTTGTATGTACCTGGTACTTGGAGTCACAGTGAGTGAGAGCAGTGGTGGCGTGCACTTAGCAGCCAGCCCTAGGATGCCTAAGGAGCTCTGTCTCCGGGATGCCTTGAGCCATGTCTCAAGTGTCCTTTTTGCTAATTTCTTGTATCAGAGAAAGCTGTGGAAGGGACATGGGGTAACCCATAGAGAAAGAGAAAGCCCACAGGAAAGAGAGAGAGAGAGAGCAGAGACAGAAGACGCAGGGGGCATTTCTGGTCCCAAATGCTGTCAGGGCCCTAGAGTTCCTCACCCTGTCAAGAAGTTGTGTTGGCTGACTTTTCCTGCTCCATGATGACTTGAACTCATTCTGACCTCCACTGCAGATGGTGCTGACACCCCAACCTCCTGCTGCTTCTCCTTTGGCCGGCAGATTCCCCGCAAATTTGTCGCTGATTATTTTGAGACCAGCAGCCTTTGCTCTGAGCCAGGTGTCATGTAAGTTTTGTTCTGTTTTCCCTGATATGGTGGGATGTGGAACAGAGTGAGGAAGGGTTTCTCAGTCACAGGGAGAAAAAAAGAAAACACAAAAGAGAAGCCCAGAATCCTCTAAAAGGAGCCAGTGAGAGAGGCTGTCCAGAGCTAAGGATGGGTGGGATGGAGAAGCCACAGAGGACCTCAAACTCTCCCATAGGATGTTGCAGTTTTTGACCCTCATCTCTCTCCACAGTTTTGTAACCAAGAGAAACCGGCAGGTCTGCGCTGATCCCAAAGAAACCTGGGTCCAAGAATACATCACTGACCTGGAGCTGAACGCCTGAGAGGCTTGGAGGCAGCAAGGAACCCAGCAACCTCCATGGGCCCTGTGTGGAGTTGGGACCTAAGCCTCAGAACATCCCTGCTACCTCCACAGCTCCATCTCCTGCAAGCTGTTTGCTGCCAAGTATCCACACTCAGGGACTCTTAACTTGAATTTTAATTTAATTTAATACTATTTAATTTTGTAATTTATTTTATTGTCACACTTGTGTTTGTGACTCTTTGTTCTGAAAGATCTCAGGGCACTTTCCAACACCTCTCCCCCTCCCCGTCCCCCCCTTGCTCACATCCTGTTTGGTGATAGCAGAGTGGCCATTACCAGCCTATTCTAGGTAGATGTGTTGACAAGGTCACAAACTGACAAATAAACAACAGATGCTTTGTCTATACCAGAGAAATAATAAATATGCTCTTTTAAAAGTGACTGGCATGGAGTTTTATTTTATTTTTTCTTTTTCTGGAAAATTGGAATTACTGGCAAAGAGGAATAACAGTAAATAATAAGAAGATGTGAAATAGAAGCTAGGAGTGGTAGNAGGGGTTGGGAAAGTGATAATGGGTGGCTTCCCTGAAGNCACTCCACTTCAAACTGGAAGTATGTTCTGGAACATTGAAATGGTGGCTTTTTTTGTGAATCAACTCATAATGAACCTGCTCTAGAAAAAGCCAACATTTAACTAAATATCATCAAATAGAGTATTAGTTATACATACCATAAATCAAGCTTTCTTAAGGACAGTTTCGGGGATTACTCAAAACTCTGTGTTTTTTATACATTGTCCATTAGATCTTGCCTTTTGTTTTTGTTTTGAGACAGAGTCTCACTCTGTATCTGTCTGGCCTGAAACTCAGAGATCTGCGTGCCTTTGCCTCCTGAGTGCTGAGATTAAAGGCACCACCACATCACACATCCCCCCCCGCCCGCCGCCAAAGCTTATGTATCAAAGGATTGGTCCCCAGTACAGCAGTGTTCAGAGGTGACTAGTTTATGAGGGCTCTGACCTCCTGAACTGTATTGAAGTCATACTTTACCAGGTTTAGGGAGTTGGGTGCGATTTCTGTGGTAGAAGCAAGTCCTATTTCTTGGTTGCTTTTCTTCACATTTCTGCCGTGACGAGGCCTCACCATTTGGCTGAAAGTTTACCCTGGCCAACTTTGGAAACCATGAGCAGAAATAAGCCTTTCTTCCTTTGAGCCAAGTTTCTCGAGTATTTTGTCACAGTGATGGAGAGCAGATTAAAAGAGTGCAGTAGCATACCTTAGGCTGCACGATTAATCATCTCCACCTGACAGAAAGAAAAAACGGGGCTCAGAAAGCTTAAGCAACTTGGCCAAGATCAGAGCATAAATGATACTACCGAGTTGCCAAACTCAACTTTCACTTACAGACTATTCTATTAACTATTGACCTGCAGCAACCACCCAATCAAGCAACTAACTACCCCAGATCAAGCAGAGCCAGCGGTCCAATAGAGAACCACTAATGGGGCTGGCAAGATGGTCAGTGGGNAAAGGTACCTGTCACCAAGCCTCATGACCTGTATTTAGCCCCAGGACCTATGCGATAGAAGGAGAGAACCAACTCCTTCAAATTGTCCTCTGACCTCCATGTGCACACAAAACAAACAAACGAACACTTTTTTAAAAAGGAGAGGCTACCATTACTGTAGCCTCCTTGTCCCCAAGTTGGCAGGGTTGCAAATGACATTGTTGCTATCCTGAAGGTCGACCAACAAAAGAGGCAATTACGTAAGCCTCTTACTTTACCTGCAAACTATGGAGGTGTCAATCAACCAGCCATTTCTCTTCTAATCAGGGAAGCTGACACGAAAGCTTTGGCTGCTTTAAATATCTCATGGCTGTCCAGTGAGGCTCCAATCCAGCTGCCCAAACTGCAGGAGACTTCAGTCTACCTGCAGAAACTGCCACAGCTGTCATAGCCACTGTGGAAACTCCTGCATAAGCTCTAAGGGACATTGTATGGGTGTCTCTGTTTCAGTCACCATCATTCCAGATACTCTGAGATAGCTCCAAAAGATATTAGTTTGCNTCTAGCAGCNCAACAGCTTCAGATGACATTGTCTATAGCTGTTCTCTATGCCTCTCTCCATCTTTAAGATGTGTTTAGGACAAAGGGGAGAAGCATGTGTTCATGACAGCTAGAATGGATAGGCCCAGTACAACTGTACGGACTGGGGAAGTAAGCAAAAGGTTTGTGGTTAGCAGGCAGGAGACTATCCATCTGTGTGGCTGGTCAAACAAACAGCCCTCCTCACACTTATTTTAGGTCCGTCCAAGAGACCCCGAGATATCTTGCTGCTAAGACTCAATAAAGACTCATCCAAGTGGTTTTATTAGTGACTTGTGGTCTTTTATCACTGATCAGGTGGGCTGAGTTGGTAACACAAAGCACAGACAAGTGTAGGGATACCAGCTCCAGGCTCCCCCAGCAGCTAGAAGGGAGTCAAAGAGCTTCANAGTGTATCTGGAAGCAGTACCTTTGAGCTGTGTCTTGAAACAACAGCAGAAGTTCAGAGAAGGTGAGAGACCACAGAGAACAGAGAAAGGCCTCAGAAAACCAAGAGACTGCAGAAGGCAAGAGCTGTGGTGGCAGGGGGCTGTGAGAGAGCAGCTACCAAAGGTGACTGACAAACCCATAAACATCAGTTCTAACCTGGTGTTGGGCCAGGCTTGCTGACACTGAGGGACTCCCCTTGACTCTCTGTGATTTCCATCTGAAGAGAACAAAAGAGCCCAAAGCAGATTGCTAAGACAATGGTGGTTCTCCAAAGGTGGTGCCTGGACAGCTGGGTGAGCATCACCTAGGAACCAGAAACACAAGTTCCAAGCCTTTCCCAACCTTTAGGCAGTGGACCCATCAGGCTGTGTTTTCAGGAGCCTCTGAGGCATGCTGGTACACACTAGAGTTTAAAAACCACTTAATGGTCCTTTTCTCTTCAGACCGTTCCATACTTCAGCCAGGACCATATTTCTATACGGTAGAGTGCTCTGCCCTTCTCAGGGTGTTTGCTAGCTGTTTTAAGGAGGAAGCCAATCCAACCTAAGTTGAAGAGGCCTGAGCTAATGAACTTTGACTGTCAGCTACAAAGCGAGCTGTGGCCTCTGGCAACCTGGATGCAGCTGCCTGTTGGAATCACATCTCCTTTGGATGGGTTTCCAGGAAGAGAGCCAGAACCTGCCAGAGTTACATGAATCCTTTCTTTGTGCTGAGGGAAGAGTGTATTATTGTTGAGAAACAAAATAAAACTTTAGATTCTTTTCTATTTCACTTCCTAACCAATTACTGGTNATGGGGTTTGCTGTTAATCAAGGTACATATGTCTACATAACTTCATATCAATTTAAAGTTGGAGAAATACAAGGAAGGGTGTCTTCCCAAAGGAAATACAGGCCTCTGTTTTGGGGAAGGATATAGAACAGNTTGAGGTGTGGGCTACTGTTGACTTTCTTTGTTGGCATATAAAGGGCATTCACATTTTGTAGGTGATGTATNTATTTCTTTTCTTCTGCTCTGTAGATTGGAAAAGTTCAGTCATTGGGGGCCTTTTATCTTGGAGGTGTTGAGCTGTGTACTTCCTGTTGCCCCATAAAAGACTATTGTCCAAACCTGAGGCCAAAGGGACATTGCTACTCTTTATGGTGTTGTAACCATCAGAAAATGGTGCTACACACCCACTCTGGAACGCATGCAGAGGGGTCTGTCATCAGCACTGCCCANTTCCACTGGCAGATGGTNGAGGATGGGGGAAGTGAGCGAACTTAAAACAATGAATCACTGGTGGAGACTGCCCATATTGAGGAACACAGGGGAGTCCTTTAGTAGTGAATACACGGAAGGGACCTACCTGCAGCTTCTAGTTCCCTTCTTTTCTGGGAACAACATCTACAAAAANTGATTGGGTAAGATTCATTAGATCCCCAGATCCTGGGTGGAAGGGTCTTGCTTAAAATGANCATTNATTTGCATCTTGGGTTTTTCAAATGTATTATCATAATGTGGACATTTCTCATGACATCACACCAGTTATAAAGGCTACCTCACAGACACCAGAATTTTTCTTAGCCATTTCTATATTGTACATGATTTAAATTATATCCAATTTTAAATTGATGTAAATGTACTGGAAATTAAACATGTGTATGCATATGACCCCTCCCTCAGGGTAGGATTTTTCTAGTAGGAAATAAATTCTCAGGTGCAGACTTCCTTGGTCAAAGGCTAAGAACTTGAACTCTTGTAGCTGACAGGCCATTTGAGTAGTGTACTTTGTGTGGGAGATGGGGTGGGGGTGCTCCTGAGGAATCTCTCTGGAAGGAGCCCGCTGAAAGGCTGGCTGTACTCTAACAGCGTGCTAGCTCAGCTCTTTGCTAGTACTTCTCTAACCAGGTCGGGGTGGAATCATATGGGTTGTATTCTCCAAGAGTTGTGGCATCTTTGCCTATTCAAATCTGTGTGGTTAGAACAGCTGTGGAATATGACAGAAGTTTCTGCTCTCTAGGGGAAACTATGATTACAGAACTCTAGTGAGAAGGAGCCCTCAAAGTGTCACTCTGNGATGACACTGACATTTCACCTCCTCATACTGCGGAAACCACTTCCCTGTAAACAGCCCAAGTTGAGCGAGCACCTGACCTGTGCTTGCAGAAATTCTGAGGCCCGTGGTTACCCAAGACCCCTCTTGCATGTACAAGTCAACAGGACACAGCTGTGCTAAAACACTTCCTCCCCATCACCCACCNCCCAGGGTTTCCCTACTAAGAGATTCCCAAGAAGGACGATGGCAAGTGAGTGCGCAGGCTGCGTCTCATTCTACCCACACTCTGAGGTCCTTGCTATTCTCCTCACTCGCCCCCATCTCTGTTCCTGGGCCTCCTCAGGCGAGTCTACCTTCAGCTCTGGTTCTTGTCTCTAGCTTGGATCAGACCACATCACCAAAATATTATATAGACAAAAGTAACCATGGGAAACAACTTCACAGGGGATTTTCAAAATGCCTTAGTGCGAGGATTAGAGGCGTGTGTGCCACCATTTTCTGGCCTCTGTCTATCTAGTAGCTGTTCTGTTCTCTGACCCCAGATAAGTTTTATTAGGGTAACAATATTTGGGGGGACACAATATAATCACCATACCTTAGGCTATAGGTTCTGGGGGGGNTTCTTTCCAGAACACTTTAGCTTCCTATTTTATGTATCTCAGAAGAAGGGTTGAGTCTTGTCCTAGTTGAGACACCTGCTTCCCAGAGGCCATCTGCCCATCACTTGTCTGTGTCACAGATGGTCTGTAGGGTTGGTCTCTTCTTAGACTGGCATTCCTCAGTAAAGCTGGAACAAGAGACAGCCTATTCACTTAGTGACATTTCCTGCAGGGGGAGGTAGTGACCAACTGTAAAGCTGAAAAAGAACTGAGAGAGACCAGATGATTAAAGAGCAATCTCCAATTAATTGCCTTCCCGTTTCCCCCAGTCCTTACCCCTGAGCTGTGTTCTTCCATCTACTTCCTTCTGATTTTATCATTGGCTAAAATAATAATAATAATAATAATAATAATAATAATAATAATAATAAAAATAGAAGTGATTAATTTGTTTCAATGAAAACTGCCTTGGGCTCAGCCTGTGCCTTCCCTCAGAGTTGGCCCAGACTCTCAAGCATCTGTGGCTTTTTCTGTGACCACACATCAACCTCAGTTGGCCCCTAACAAATCCGTAGGTGACTGTTATGAAAGTAATAGGCAAGGTCAGGTAAAAATTGGTCTTTCTGTCCATCTCTAAAAGAGGCANGTAATGTAAAGTCACTGGGAATGAGGACAGGGGAGTCTGAAAGAGACAGAGAGCGGCTGTGGGTGGTCTTAGGGAATCTTGACCTTTGAGGATGCAGAAAAAGGACAGGAAGGGACTTCCAGACTGGCCTGGGAGCAGCAGGGAGTCAGGGAGGAGCTGTGTCAGGCAGAGGAAGAAGACGCTGGCTTATGAGACCGCCGCCATCCCAGTTGCTACGGAAAGGTCTAGGACAAGTTGGGGAGACAGTGCTGAGAAACTGGAATGACCCTAAGCTTAGCCTCCCAAGCCAGAAGAGGTGAAGAGAAAGGTGAAACCAGGAATTCCTTTGCCTATTCCTCAATCATCACAACTTCTAAGTCAAAAACTGATAGGTCTGTACCAACTCTACCAGGCACTGGTGTCAATCAAGTACACACAGAACTGAACTTCTACGAGTCCTGAAAACAACAAAATACCAGTTACATCTATAGACAGATTAGGGAACAGAGATCCAAGGATGGGCTGGTTGCCAAGAAACTATACTCTGGATACTTAATGAATATTGATTTGTTAGCCAAAATAATTAAAAATGTATCAGTGAATATTAATTGTATGAAACTATGGACTTCATTGGGGCATTTTCATCCATGTGTGTAGCGTATTTTGGTCATACGCACTCCCCTATTACCTTCTCTTCCCTGATAGTGCTCCATCTACTTCCTTTTTATCTTTTCCCCTCCCACTGTGTTATACATAAAAGAGAAAACTTGAGACACTTGTTTTCCTCAAGCTGGCTCTTTTCATTTGATGTGATGATCTCCAGTTCCATTTTCCTGCAAGTGGAGTGACTTTGTTCTTTATGGAAGGATAATATTCTAATATATAGATAGATAGATATAGATAATATTCTAATATATCTATATATACATATATATATACACACACACCACATTTTCTTTCTTTCTTTCTTTTCTTTTTTCTTTTTACAAGACAAGGTTTCTCTGTGTAGTCCTGGCTGTCTGGAACTCACTCTGTAGACCAGGTTGGCCTTTAACTCAGCGATATGCCTGCCTCTGCCTCCTGAGCTGGGATTAAAGGTGTGTGCCACCACACCTGGCTAACATTTTCTTTATTCATTAGCTTGTTGATGGGCACAGAGGCTGATTCCAAAACTTGGCTTTTATGGATAGTGTCATGATAAACCTGGGTTTGAGGTGCCTCTGCTGTATGCTGACTTAGATACTTTTGAGCATATACCAAAGGCGGTGTAGCTGAGTCATGTGGTGGCTCCTTCTGTTTTTGAAGAATCCCCGTTGATTTCCATCATTGCTATACTCTACAGTTCTNCCAACACTGACAAGGGTTCCTCGGCCTCCACCTCCTCACTGGAATTTCTTGCTTTAGCCTTTGTGGCAGAGCCAAGATGGAGTCTCAATGTCATGTTGTTTTGCAGTTCACTGACAGCTAAAGATCGAACATCTTTTCATGTATTTATTTGCCACTGGNATTTGTTTTAAGAAGTTCTGTCTGGTTTATTTGCCCATTTATTGACTGAATTACTTGGGTTTTATTGTGTGTTAACTAATCTTACTTCCTTATTTATTCTGAATAATAATCCTGTTATATGAGGAACCAGCAGAGATTTTTTTACCCCATTGTGTATAGCCTAGTTATTGTTACTATTAATTTTGTTGTTGTTGTCTTGAGACAGATGTTTTGTGAGATCTGAAGAATGATCTGTGACAGCTGTGCTTTCCGTTCTGAATGAGTTTAAGTATGTAACAAGCAGAGTGAAAGAATACATGTCAAATTAGCAGATAGAGAGAAACAACAGAGAGCAAAATCCTCACTGCATCCAGCCAGCTGTCGATACAGCTGGAGTAGTCCAATGGAGAAAGCACACAAAAGGTAACATCATCAGCATTGTTGAGCAGAAACAACTGGGGAACCCTTCGAAGCAGTCTTACTGAAGTTCCCAATCCAGAGTTCTGGGTCCANGATGAGCCTCTGCCTTCTCTTTCCTTCAGTAGGCACTTTTATATTATGGGTTATACAACAGTTACGTTGGTTAGAAATAGTTTACTTTTTTCGCTGCTCTCAATGACACGATGTTTTTAATCTGGAACTGCCTTGCTGTTCTCTCTCCTCCCCACTCCTGTTAGGGCAGGAGGGGGGGGCAGCTCCACATCAGACAAAGGGTCTTGAAGAACACTTGACATAAGCACTCCTGGCTGTGACAGAGGAGGGGTCAACTTCTCAATGAGCTTAAACAATATACAACAATTTGCCAATATAAAGTACATTACAAAGGGGCTTATGTAGTCTAGACCAGTGGCTCTCAACCTTCCTAACACTGCAGCCCTTTAACACAGTTCTTCATGCTGTGGTGACCCCCCCCAACCATAAAATTATTCTCGCTGCTACTTCATAGCTGTAATTTTTCTACTGTAATGAATCATAATNTAAATATCTGTGTTTTCTGATGGTCTTAGGTGACCTCTGTGAAAGGGTCATTCGACCCCCAAAGGGGTCAAGACCCACAGGTTGAGAAACACGGGTCTAGTTGAAACTCAAACTTACTCTATAGTTTAGATCAGCCTTGAACNCCCAGTCTTCCTGCCTCCCCTGCCTAGGTGCACCACAGATGTGCGTCACCATGCCTGGTTTAGTCTAAGATCTTTGTAAAGCATTTCTATGTGTTCTAGCTGCTTGCCGAAGAGATTCCTGTAACTGTCTATGCCACCCCTCCCCTAGTCCTGCCCATAACAAAGTGGTTGACACCTACTGTGTATGTAGTTGAGTAATTGTTTGGTTTTTTCTGTAAGACCTTATTCCAAAGCCACCAAAGAACACATATTTATAGCTTGTCAGTTGCCATTTCCTAGCTCAGATGNGTGAGATAATGACTTGTTTATTGAATGTCCCACTCCTAAAATGGATGATTCTGTTGTCTTTGTCCTGCAAAGTCAGCATCACTGGTAGGAAAAACGGATGGGGGATGAGGGGAGGAATGAATGGCAAAGGAGGAGTCGGAGTCAGTGACGAGAAATGGCCATAGTGCCTCTAACTTCAGATTCCTGAAACAGATAAAATATTATTTTATGAAACAATGATTATCTTACAAAATACTGCACACCTAGTCTATGATGTTTCTGCACTAGATGAAGTCAATCTTTAAAAAATTATTAATTTTACATNTATGAATGTTTTGCCTGCATGTATGTGGAATGCACTATGTTGGCACATGCTTGGTGCCTGTAGAGCCCAGAAAAATCAAACCCAGGTCCTTAAATCCAAGAGCCAGTGCTCTTAACCACCGAGTGCTCTCTCCAGCCCT
>LZPO01066416.1:127055-141291 GCA_001675575.1 Neotoma lepida | reverse complement strand
GTGGCAACATAGATTTATAAAATGGGTTAATTTAAGATGTAAGAGCTAGCTAGCAAGAAGCCTGCCAGGGCCATAGTTTAAAAATGAAAAAAAAAACAAAAAAACAAAAACCACTACTCATTTTTTGACCTCAAGAAGCAAAAGTAGAGATGAGAATTGCAATCCCTTAAGGCATTTCTCCAATGACCTATCTTCATTCTGCTGGGCACCACTTCCTAAAGGTTCCATACCTCCCCATAGCATAACAGGCTGGTGACCAAGCCTTTAATACATGGGCATTTGGGGAGAACTCATTCCACCTATAGCAATATCCAACAAGACTGCTTTCATTTCAGCCAAATTTTCTGTTAAACCAGTTGCTTAGATCAGGGCTCACCAATGCTGATCCTCAGAAGAAATATGGCTCATTGTCAGTTTTTAAATATAAAGTTTTATTGAAACAGAGTCATGNCCATCCATTCAGTGCTGTTTTTTTATTTCTTCAATAGCAAGATAGACATGAAAAGATGCAACAGGGACTACATGGAATTCAAAGCTGAAAATATTTACAGGAAAAGTTTGAGAATGCATGGCCTATATTGTGTTTTTAAGTACAAGAAAATTAAACAGAACCAAGATCCTTCTGGAAAAATGCAAAAAGGGCAAAGTCAAGAATATTTCACAAAGTATCCATGAGCAACGAGAATACTAAACTGACGTCCTATAATAATCCGGGTGGGCAGAGGGGAGGGAAATGGTAGGAAATGATTCTACTAGCATGTGAGTTCACATTGGTTGGATCCTTTTCATTTGTAAAACTTTTTAATGAGTAAATAGAAAAGGCTGCTCAGGAGGCTGGTGCAAGACTGTTGAGTGACTTCCCAGGGAGACAGAAAATTAACATCTATTTCCAAAACGGGATCACTCCAAAAAACCCAAGAATAACTCCTAATGCTGTGTTAGTGACTTTTCTCATTGCTGGGACAAATGTGTGACAGAAGCAAGACGAGGGAGAAAGGGTGTGTCTTGGCTGATGGTTTGGGGAGACACAGCCCATCACAGCAGGGAAGACATCGTGGCAGGAGTTGGAGGTGAGTGATCACATGGCAGCTGCAGTCTGGAAGCAGAGACTGGTACCAGCCCTCAGCCAAGCTTCTCCTTTCAGTGTTGTTCAGGGTCCCAAACCACGGAATGGTGCCACCCACATGTAGGGTGGATCTTCCTGCCTCCACTAACCTAATGTAGATAATTCCTCACAGAAATGTCCAGAGCCTTGCCTCTTGTGTGACTCTAGATCCTATCAAGTTGACAATCAGTGTTAACCATCGTGTAAACTCCTCTTGATAGGTAAAATGAGTTTGTTGGGGGTTCCTTACAGAGCAGTGGAAAACTCCAAATAGCAGTATTTTCCTGAAGTCATCATCTGTCCTACCTACCGAGCTCTTAGTTCAATTGACTTTGCAAGTAGGGTTGGTACAAACCTAGGTTCAGAGCTTTTAGCTAGTGTTAAAGCTGCAGAGGTCACCGCAGGCTTAGACAGCACAAGGCCCAGGCAAAGCCCTTACAGGGGACTTTGCTGGTCTCAGCAAACACTGTCTGGCTGTAGGAGGCTTGTTTTGCTTCAGTCCAGCATGTAGGACAGTGGCATGGAAGTTTGTTGAAGATGGAGCTTACTCTGGCAAATACCCGGGGGTTCATCTCACTACCAGGAAGCTCATGTGACTAACTGTGGCCAACCAGTGAACTGGAAGCTTAAGTGGAATGTGTCACTTCTGGACCAACACAGTTAAGTCAGTGTGCCCTTCAAGCCTTTCCCCTCACAGAGTCTACAGGTGAAGACAGAGCATTCTGAAGGCCCAAGTCACCACTTGGAGGACAGCTGCTATGAGATGGGAATCATGCAAAGTGTAGTCCTTGGTCCCACTGTAGCAACATCACCTGAGTGCTCACTAGAAAGGCAGAAGCTTGAGCCATGATCCCATCCTGTAGACTCGGGGTTTCCTGGGAGAATTCTGGGCATCTGTTGAAAAAACCTTAGAAAGGATTCTGATGTAGCTCAGTTTTGGAAACCAATTACCTAATTCACATAGATCCTGTGTGAGCAGGAAACTTGTATATATAACAAAAACCTGCTGGGTTCTGTCACCTGGGCTAGCCTAACCTACCCTGACTCTTGTAGAGTAGAATACAGGGTACTTAACTTTTCTAGCACTGGCTCCTCCTAAGCATCTCTGGCACAGTCATCACTTTCTGGTCACACCCACTCACAAAATTTCTTTTCCAATTAACATTCCAATCTCAAAATTTATTTAACTTTACCATCATCATCATCATCACCATCATCACCATCATCATCATCATTAACACCATCATCATCATCATCGTGTGTGATACGCATGTATGGTCACGCACATGTCAAGGTACACATGTGGAGGTGACAGGACAACTTTGTGGAATTAGTTTGTGGATTCTGGGGATCGAATTCCGGTTGCCCTCTGGTTCAGATGCTAATCTCCTTAGGACACACCTCCCAAACACACCCCAAAATAATGTTTTATCTAGGTAATACTTAGCCCATTAAAGTTGACACCACAGAATTAACTGTGACAATGGACAATTGTGGTCTTGTGAAGGTGCAGCTGGTGTACAACAGGCAGGGAGCAACACATGGCCCGTCCTGCCTGTGACATTGTTCCACCAGCAGGGGGTGACGTGGGGATAGAAATTAATACAAAGGAGAAGCTAGAGGATACCCAGGCCTCAGGGAGGCTCCAAACCTGCTGGAGACACACACTGTGCGTGGAGTTGATCTGTGCCTCTCATTAGCCATCCAACAGAATTATCACAACTTACAGATCTAAGGAACCAAAACTCAGAAGAGGCTGCCCTGACTGGCCTCCGACTCAATCCGGCCCATATTTAACCCTATGATGGTTCTCAGTCTTGACTCACTTTCACATCACTGGGGGAATTTTAAAGTTACCAGATCCAAGTACAAATTAAGTTTGCAACTTTGGGAGTAAGAGCCAACACTGGAGTTGAGAAAAGGTCCTGGCTGATTCTAAGGTGAGCTTGCTCAACTCTGGAATTACCTCCCTACAGTTAAGCCAACCCTTAGGCAGGTATCTCCATCAGGAAATAGATGCTTGAATAAAAGAGGGTGGCCAGGTAAAGTATAGAAAGTATAGAAAAGCCCCAGCAAAATTCAAATTCTAAACAAAACCCAATTTCTATATATTCTAAATATACATGAAGCATATTTATCCTTAAAGAGTATTCATTCTGTATTTTCATTTGCCACCTGAGCCTCACCACAGAGATGGCCATGGAAAACATTCTCCTAGAAAACAAAGAAGTGGACAGCAAGGGATATATCCAAGCCTCTGGGGCAACCAACAGGGAGTCCCCACTTCTGCAGGCAGGTTTGCTAGACTAGCACTAATATTAGCAAGCACTGAACAGAGAACCCAGCACCTCACAAGCTCTCAACAAATGTCAGCTGTTGTTTATTCATGAAAATGAGCATATGTGCACACACAGAATACACTATTTTGGTATTCATTCCAGTGGAGCATTTCCCTAGACCAGTAGTGCTCAACTTTCCTAATGCTGTGACCCTTTAATACAGTCCCTCATGTTGTGGTGGCCCCCAGCCATAAAATTATTTCACTGCTGCTTCATAAGTGTAATTTTGCTACTGTTGTCAATCATAATGTGAATATCTGTGTTTTCCAATGATCTTAGGTGACCCTTGTGAAAAGGTTGTTTGATCCCTACCAAAGAAGTCACGACCCACAGGTTGAGAACTGCTGCCCTAGACCATATCAGTTATGATGCGCTGTGTCCGTTTCAATTTCTCAGGAAAGTGTTCTCTGGGAAACATCTGGTGTACTGTTGTGAGCTGCTCATCCCTGTGGCTTCTGGCTCTTCTTGTATTTCCACATCTTCTTGCAGTATCCCTGCCAATCTGTGATTCTGATTTGTGAGGAAAACAAATCAAGAATCATCACAATAAAGAATCTCACTGACGTTTTATTGAAGCACCTTCAAAATGTTAAACGTGGCACCAAGTCAAGCTATTCGATAGGTGTTTGTTGCCTGATACATGTGGTTCGGTTTCTCCCTCAGAAAGCCAACTAAACTCATTGGTGAGCAGAGGGTATCTGAGAAGAGCTGAAAAGAAAGGGGGAAGGATGCAGAGGAAGTCATGAGATATCCACAAAGCATTCATTGCATAACCCCATTTAAAAATGAAAACAATGCAAATGTGAAATGAGATACATAAGCAAGATTAAAGTCAAGGAGGAACCCAGAGTGTGGGTAAGCTATAGGGAGGGACCAGAGAGGAGGTGACCTTCAGAGCTGCAGAATCGAGCATCTCCTTCTCATTCAGCCCACAGATGTTACACTTCCTTGCTGCCTCCAGACCCTTCCAGAGTTCAGTTTCAGGTCAGCGATGTATTCCTGGCCCCAGTACTGGCTGGGATCAGCACAGATCTACCAGCCTCTCTTGATCTGGGAACTGCAGAGAAGGGTAGAGTGGTGGAACCTTACCCTAGTAACCCCAGCATCCTTCTCTTCCTATACATCTCAGAGCCTAACTTCATGTTCCCCAAATTTCTCCAATCTTAGGGCCCATGGATCACCTCTGAGCATCTACAAGGTCTTTGGAAACCCAGCTTCCTTCTGACACTCCCTGTCTTCCCAGTGCCTAGGGACTATGCAGGCCCTAGATCAGGTCTGAGCACCCAGGAGCCTCCCTGGTGGGTCATAGAGAACCAAGTACTAGGAGGGAGCCCCTTTCAGCCCCACCGGCTTCCTGGTCATGTGATAGCCATTCACAATCCTTGTGGGATCTTCCATGAGATCATCTAGAAGCAGCAGGCAGGTCTGTTAGGGATGTTCTCTGTGAGAGACAGAAGAGAAAAACCTAAGGAGCTGTGCAGAAGAAAAGGCCAGCTAGCCACTCTGTGCCCTTGCCCTGAGGAATAGACAGAAGTGTGTGTAGACAGCACTCATGGTGAGGACAAGGGAAACTGGCATCTTTTCCTTGACATTTTGGTTAGATTTGTGGATTTTCCTTTCTTTGGGTATTTCTTGTTTTTAGTTTGATACTCTATCTCTCTATATAGGGAATTCAGTTTTTTGATCAAAATTATTTCTGCTTCTCATTGAGAAATGCCACCTGTAGCTCATAGGAAAGTCGAGGAGCTGCCATAAAGCTAGGAGCTAGTTGGACGCAACATTCTATTTCTTATCAAAATCTGCTAGGCCTCCGTTTCCCATCTAGAAACTAGGACTCTTACTCCCTGTGCCTCCCAGACAGAATCGAATTGTTAAAACCTTTCTCAAAGGAGAGTTCTCTGGGAAGTCCCTGGGGTTCCCTACTTAAAGGGTGTCAAGCACATACTTTGGCATCGTAGTCCCAGTCATAGCCAGACATGAAGGATAGGCTAACAGGTGTCAGAGCAGGTGAAAGAGAAGGGGTTTTCAGTGAAGAGCATGCCTCCTGGGTCTAAGACATCATCTCTCTTTATAAGCATCCTGGGACTTTGGAAGCTGAAATACTGGGGAGACCAAGAGGAACTTTTAACCATGTTCCTGGCACCTACACTGCATGGACCAGGAGAGCCTTGGGTCACCACAAAGTTTCAGGCAGTCTGCGAGAATGGTTCAGCTGCTTACTCACCGGGGAAATGGTTTCCACAGTGAGAGGAGGTGTGATGTTGTGTTGCTGGGTAGCTAGTGACTTCTCGCCAGAGCAGAGCTGCATAGCAAGCTCTTCCCACAGAGCTGAGCCTCCTGACAGCCTCTCCAGTTATCCCAGCCGTGCCGTGTGCCACAGAGGCTGATGCCACAGAGTCTTGGAAAGCACAACTCAAACTGAGACCATGCCTTGCGTGGAGATAGCAGAACTAGGGAAGCCACAGCTGCAGGAGAAGCAAGACTGAGGGTGGCAATGGGTGTGGTGTGTCATGTCTGTAATCCTAGCACTTGAGAGGCTGAAGCAGGAGGACTGCATGAGTTCATGGCCAGCATGTGCTACCTAGTGAGTTCCAGGCCAGTCTGGTATATGTATATATGTATATAGAGAGGTCTTTCCCCAAAAAAATATTTGTGTCCCATATCTAATGCAGATTCATAATTATAAGCCAGAGTCAAAACCCAACCCCACAGCAGCTTATGATAAGAAACTGACTGCTTTGATAAGTTAAATGATTATTTAAAGGCTGAGCTCATCACTCTTTCTTGTTTTGAGACAGTCTTGCTCTGTATCCCACACTGGCCTCAAACACGTGGTCCTCCTGTCTGTGCCTCNGGAATGCTGGGGTTATAGGCTGAGTTCATCGTTCTTATGTCTTTAGCCTGGCCCCCTTACTGGTTAACATTTTTTTTCTTAGAAGCTACATGACATCGCAATCCTTCACACCCAGGATGTGGTGGAAATATTACTTATACTGCCGAGGTCGTGATACCATCATCATGCTCATCACCCTCTGTGGTCAGAGAAGTGCTTGCCCAGCACAGGTCAGAATTTGGTTCTGTGGGAGGAAACATTCATCTGTAGATCTCCTTCGTACTTACTCCCATCACCTAGCATCCCACTGCTCCTCACTGCGGCCAACATTTCCATACAGTCAGCCTCGACAAGTGAGCTATTCTTGTACATCCTGAACCTGTGGTCCTCACCGTACCCTAGAGTGTGCAGCACTAAGTAATTCCTCTGGTTGTTCCTAGCTCTCAGCTCCTCCTAGTCCATAGTTGACTAGGGTACATGGCTGGAGTCCCAGGAGGGTGCAGTCAGCATTAAGCACCCCACCTTGGCTTTACCCACAATCCCCTGCTGGCTGGACTTCACACAGGTGTCCACAGCTGTTTCCATTGACAACCTCCTCACTGCAGCCCTCAGCTTAGTCCAGTGGTTCTCAACCTTCCTAACGCTGTGACCCTTTAACACAGTTCCTCATGCTGTGGTGACCCCCAGCCATAAAATTATCGTGTTGCTACTTCATAACTCTAATTTTGCTACTGGTAGGAATCGTAATGTAAATATCTGATATGCGACCCCTGCGGGGTCTCGACCCACAGGTGGAGAACCACTGGCTTAGTTCCATCTAGTCCATGAAGCTCCCTTAAGCTTGGTCTTTGTTTTAAAGTTGTTTCTCATGCTCTGATCAGACATGTGAACCATTTTCCTGTGGTTTCAGATTATCTAAGAAAAAAAAAACAAAGAACTTCACTTCAGGTGGTCAACTGTTTGGGGTTGGTCTCCTAGGATTCTTATTTGCCCTGGTCTCTGGGTCTGAAAAGCAAGGGGAGGCTTGGATCAGTTTTTAATTGGGAGAATGGAGGCCTTGAATTATCACAGTGGCACGCACCTGTAATTCTGAGACTTGGAAAGTGGAAGCGGGAGAAGAGGGAGTCCAAGGTTATCAAAACAGGTGTGTGTGTGTGTGTGTGTGTGTGTGTGTGTGTGTGTGTGTAGTGTGTGTGTGTATGTGTGTGCGTGTGTGCACCTGCATGTTATTGGCAAAATGAAGGCAGGGGGATAGAAAGGCATAAGCAGGGAGGGATTTGGGAGTGTGGCGGAAACCAGGGGTGGAAAAGAAAACCAACACACAGGGAGAGTGTATGGAAATCCACGCAGAAGCTTACTGTCCCACAACCACTAAAAAACTAATTAGAGGGACAGTAGAATGTGTGTGAAATGAAAGAAGGGGTGGGGGATGCTGGGATGGCTTTTAAAGGATTAAGTGAGGATAAGGCAAGGGGTGGGGGAAGGGAGAAGGTAATGCATGGGTTAACCACAACTAAGAATATATGAAAAAGTTTTTGGAAACCCACCAGTTAGTATCCAATGGACCTAGCATCTTTTATTTGATATCTTTTATTGTGCTAGTCAGGGATCTTCGGCGAGCCACTCCGAGAACTCTAATATAAAATTGGGGGGCTGTCTCAGGTAATCATGAAGACTGATGAACCCAAATATTTTGGGGTAAGTTGGCAAGCTGAGAACTAACAGTGTAGTCTCATTGTTCAGCCCAGAGAAATAAGAACAACCAACCTCCCTCAGAGACAGAGCAGTCAGTCTTTGTTCTAACCCAACCATCAGCTGATTGACCGAGACCCATCCCACTAAGAATGGCAATCTGCTCTCCTTGGCTTACTGATGTAGATCTTAATCTCATCTGAAAATGCCCTCACAAAAACGATGACTCTTTCACTGGGGAATTTTCTGGCCTAGTCAGGTCGATCCTTAAATGTAATCCTCGTAAGTGTCACTTCCCATGGCTCTGTAGTTCCTTAGATATACCTGTGTGTGGCCTGTTANTGGATTCTGCATCCTGGCCCATTGGTTTATCTTGTGCCAATAGCATATTGTATTAATCGGTACAGGTCAGTTAGAAATCTTGACACCTAGAGAGCACAGCCGCCTGCTTCCCTCATCTGTGTCAGCTTGCTGGATTTCCATAGCTTTGTTATTCTAGGAACAGAGTTTACCCAGCATTCCCTGTTCCACAATAAGGCACCCCGGCTCTAGCTAACCAGATCATTCCCCTGGGATGCACTCTTCTACCTCCATGAACACCAGGCACACACATGGTACACATACATACACACAGGCAAAACACTTATACATATAAATAAAAATAAATAAATCTTTTCCAAAAAAGAACCTCACTAGGGCTCAGATCCGATGCTCTGTAGTGAGGAGAAAGTTCTTGTCTCACCTAGAGAACATTTGAAGTCGGGGAAACTGAGTCAATCTAAAACTGCACCAAAGCCCACATCCCACTACAGGTCACACTGAACCATGTCACACTCCAGCAGCTTAAAAGGGGAGGCACGTCTGTTCTGGGTGAGTCCCCGTTGGTGGTTTATTTTTAGAAGGTCCAGTATACAGTAACAAATTATGATACATGTGAAGAAGCAGGAAAATATCTCCTTAAGAATTAAAAAAAAAAACCAACTAAGATATATATGGAAGTAGAGTATAAAGTAGTGTTGTGTGTATGGACTTGGACTCCAAGAGAGAGGGAAGTGAAAATAAGGGAAAAAAATAGAAACAAATGATTGATGAAAGACATGAATCCCACACAATTTATAAAGTGACAGCGAGGCCTAACATAACGACAAAAAATGAAGGAATAGATCTTCATGAATACTAAGCAGTTAGAGAAAACTGCACTTTTAATTAAAATACCATCATACTTGTTTTCTCTTTGGAACTTAGGTTTAAATTTCTGTTCTCATTTTATACTGTGAGATTTTTGATAAACTTTGAATGTTTTCCCTTTTATTTGCTATGATACCAATTTATTGTGTGGTGAAATAGTAAGGGAAATAAAAAATTAAATATGAAAAAGATTAATCACAGTNAAATAGCAATATAAATATAAATCTGTGTGCCGGGTGTGCACCTGGTGACCACCAGCCAGAAGGCATCAAGATCCCCTGGAGCTGGAATTACAGATGATTGTGAGCCCCCATGTCCATCCCGGGAACNGAAGAGAAGCAAGTGTTCTTGACCACTGAGCCATCTTTCCAATTCCTTGATGTCAAAAAATTTTTAAGAAGTTATTAAGACAAAAGGGAAGAAATATTGGACAGAATGCTGGACCCACAGAAGGGTAATGAAGAGAAACAAAACCAATAAATATTTGGGAAAATAGAAAAAAATATGTCTTAACATCTTCCTCCCCTTCTCTCTTCTCCTCTTCCTCCTTCTCTTTCTCCATTGAGACACAGCTTCATGTGGCCCAGGCTGATTTAAAGTCTATGTATAGCCAAGGATGACCTTGAACCTCTGNTCCTCCATCCTCTATCTCCAGTGTGAAGGGATTACAGGTCTGCAACTCCATGCCCAGTTTTATGGAGTGCTGGGAATTGAACTTGGGGCTTCCTATTTACTAGGCAACACTTTACCAACTCAACTACATCCCAGCCCTTTTAATACTGTTAGATAATATACTTTATAATAATAGCAACCATTTAAGCAAAAACAAATGTGTTGTGAGGTAAATAGCATTTAAAGAAGGGAAACTTTAGACAATGAGTGTGCAAACACAGCCTGGGAAAACAGCTGGAGAGTGTGTTAAGATGCTCACGCCATCTATACAGTAGTGCAAAATTGTGAAGTAAGGAAAGGAGTACTAAAAGATATCTGATTAACAGAAAAAAGGAGGAAAGATGAATAAAAAAAAGGAAAGCTATTTTAAGACATAAATATTTATGATTCTCAAAATAATCAAGATAAACACAAGAAATGAGACTAGAAAAAAAATATCCTATGTGATCACTTGCATACCTGATATAATTATCAGATCTAATAAAATCAGTGGAAAATTAGACACCACAATATTAATAGTCATAAGCAGTGATCTTCCTCCTTCTCTTCCTCCTTCTCTTCCTTAGCAATTCTAAGAAAAAGCTGGATATGGCTCACACAGCATGCTAGCCCAGGAAATGACTCAGTGGCCTTAAGACCTGAGTTCAGATCCCCAACACCAACTTTAAAAGCTGGACACGGTGTACACACCTCTAACCCTAGTTTTGGGGAATGGGAATCAGGACAGAGATGGGGGCCAGGGACACAGATGAGGGCTGGAAACAGGCAGATCCTAGGAGCAAGCTGTCCCTAGCCAGCTAGCCTGGCTGAAGAGGTCAGCTTGGTTCAGTGAAGGCAATAAGGCTGAAAGNGATAGAAGACACCCAAGGTCTTGCTTGAGCCACGGCATATACATGGATCACATCGCCACAATCATGTGTATGGAACACACACACACACACACGTGATACATAATTTTAAAATTACATATAAAAATGAAATGAAATTGTTCATAAAACATCAAAATAGGGGATTTAAGACTTTTATATTATAACCCCATCCAGAGAGAAAGCATGCGGAGAAAACAATTTCTATTACTCCCTTTTGATAAATATTTTCTAAGTTTCCCGATAGCTACTTTTACATTAACGAATGGCAGTCAAAGCACTTGGCTTTGTACTGTTTAGCTCAGAATACAATGCTTCTTATTTATGACTGAATTGCCGGTGGCCTCAGAATGCAGTCAACAAATACTGCGGCTTTGGGTTCCACGTATGAAAATTCAATAAGCATGGACTGAAGTTACTTTTGATTGCATCTTTATTTAACATGTACAAACTTTTTCCTTGTCATTGGCCCCTAAACAATATACCACCAATATTGCTGATCTACCATCTCTATAGTATTAGGTATGATAAATACTGTAAGCCTTATTCAGAGCACACGGGAGGGAAGCTGGGTACAGTGGTTCACACGGTAATTCTAGCACTTAGGAAGCTGAGCCGGGGAATCGTGAGTCCAAGGCCAGCCTGAGCTACGTTGTAAGACTTTACTCAAAAGGCCAAAAAGCAAAAATTACAATTTTTTTAAGTA
Source organism: Neotoma lepida (assembly GCA_001675575.1). Taxonomy (NCBI): domain Eukaryota; kingdom Metazoa; phylum Chordata; class Mammalia; order Rodentia; family Cricetidae; genus Neotoma; species Neotoma lepida. The sequence goes on along the minus strand of LZPO01066416.1, from coordinate 129,890 downwards.
CCCNGGGGTATATGAAAAGATTATATGCAAATACTGTGTCATTTTGTATAAGGAACTTGAGCTTCCTCAGACTCATGCCCTAGGACTGGTCCCAAACATACTGTGACGAGCAACTGTATGTAAGTAAGTGAGTTAATAAATGAGTGAAGAGTAGTTATTGAAAGGTGAATGAGATCAGGAAGAACATTTGGTCTCCACTTTTTACGTGTTCTTTCTGGGCACATACAGGCTTTAAAGGGCATACTACTCAGATGAGAACTGAAGTGTTACAAAGGTGGTGCTTCAGCCCCTGGTGTGGATGAAGCCTCTTTTTAGCAGTTGAGACAATGCACAGTAAATACTGACAAACCCTGTGCTTTCTTGGAAGGCAGACAGTTTGTATAATAGCAAAGGCAATAACAGCAGGCAGGAGTCGGCTTTCCAATGGGCAGTGGGTGAGAAGCAGAAGAGCATAGTGAAGATGGAGTCTATGACCTCCAGCCACTGCTGTTTTAGGCAAGCTCCTGTATCTAGACTGTTCCTTTTAAGAAATNCCTTTGTGCCTTTGACAAAATTCAAACCTTACTGTCTTTTCTTGTATATTATGGTTTTCGATTTTGAGTTTTGATGATGTGTGTGTTTCTCATGTTCTTTCTTGGTTTGCTTTTTTTCTTTTCTTTGTTAGTTTGTTCATTTTGTTTTATCCTTTATTTGTCTTTTTTATTTGCCTGTATTCTTAAGAGAGAGAAAGAAGGCATGGAGTTGGAAGGGGGGAGGATCTAGGAGGAAGTGAGGGAGGGGAAACTGTGATCAGAATATATTGTGTGAAAATAACTTATTTTCAATAAAAGAATAAAATTTTAAAAAGAAAAGAAACCCCTTTGTTGGCACTGCCATGGCAATGGCGGAAGGGACAGTTGCTCATTGCACTGAACTGTGCAAACACCATNNAGGGATGCCCGCTCCAGAAGATTACACACTCCCAGCTGATGATGTCCAGGGACCCAGAGAGTCAGACAGATTATGAGATGGTGAGNGAAAATGTTTCTGTAGGGATTGTCTTTGTGCTATCAGCTACAGCCTGGAGATAAAATGAGAATATAGGAAAATATAGAAGTGTGGGGTGAGCAATACACAGGCCTGTAGCAAAAGATCAAGAGAGACATTTTATAAGCAGATCATGGTTACTCACTCTAAACTCTGTCTCTTATACACATCTAGATGTGTATAAGAGACAGGCAATACACAGGCCTGTAGCAAAAGATCAAGAGAGACATTTTATAAGCAGATCATGGTTACTCACTCTAAACTCAAAAGCACCTCACAAAAAGGAAGAAAGGCCCTGGGTACTTTGAAAGACCATCATCATAATTATAATTTATCAAGAGCTCTGTATTTTTTCTGGTATCAACTATGTACTAGGAATTCATGTTGATCCTCTATTAAATATTGTCTCTGCTCATCAGAACAACTGGGTAAGGTAGATGCTGTTTGGTTCATTTCACAGGGATGAAATACAAGACTAAGGAAAGATAATATATTTACCCAGGCTTACCCAGTTGTGAGTATTCGAAGTGTCAACATAGTGGATCAGAACATAGTGATTCCCAATTCANCATTGGACTCTGTGACCCTCAATAACCTTGAGAGTCCATACATATAACACCATATCTTGGTTTGTTTTGTGAATTAAGTGAGTTGATGCTTAGCAACTTTTTAGAACACACAAAAAAATCTTGTCTTCAATTTCTCCTTCATGTAGGAAGAATGCTTAGATGGGAGCAAGTCTGTGTGCTATTCTTCAGGATTAGCAANAAGAGGAATCTCTTGTTGCCATGTTGNTATTAGTTANAGCTCGGGTATTGTATCTTAAATATTTCTATCAGAGGCATCTCATTCAGCTTGATAACAGTGGAAGAAGTTAGTAGTCAACCCTTCTATCCTTCATTCTCAACAGGTAATTCTCAAGCTCTTAAGTTACTTATTTTCTGAAACACCTTACATCTCAAATTCACCCATCTGCTCTATCCNTGAGGTCCCTAGTGCAGTCCAGACAGTGTCACTCTCATCTGCATTCAGCCAGAACTTCCAACTACGTGAGGCTCTGGGTTTAAAACACTTCGGTTGCATGCCTTTGCTTTTAGGNCAGAAACAAATGATTTACTCTGCTTTCTAATGTCTAGTGTAGACATTGCCTTTCTTTCCTTCTGCTCTACNCATCCTCCCNATTCNCCAACCAGCNGAAATCTAGTTCCCAAATTCACCAGCTGCTTCTTCTGATCCTCCCAGGGAGCTGTTTCCTGGTAAAGGGAAACGGTTTCTATGAGTTAAAATGATGACTCTCATAAGGANATTTTAAAAAGTATCAAGACTGCTTTTAAATTATTTATAAGGTAAACAATAAATTGGTACAATTAGTTTAGTGAAGAACTCAGGNACAGCCTTATCCATAGAAAATCCACACGGATCCACTAAAAGTTACTATTACTAATAAGGGAATTCAGCAAGATTACAGGATTCTAGATTGATANGCAAAAATCAAATGTATGCCATGTAGTACCAATCAACACTCCAANGTGAAATTGAGTTTCATTTATAATAACATTGAAAAGAATAAAATACGTATGAAAAACTTAACAAAAGAAATACAAGAAGGAGAACAAAGAGGGCGACAGATACACGTGGCACAAAAGCAGAAGTGAGACTTCCTTGAGGGGTGGAAGAGAACCAGCCAGAGGGGAAGCAGGGGACACAGGAGAGGACAGCAGGAAAGGGGAATGACACTGAACAAATTCTAGTGATATATATGTATGAAGATGCGATGATGAAGTTCATTACTTTGTATCCTAATTCTAA
>LZPO01066416.1:95133-110447 GCA_001675575.1 Neotoma lepida | reverse complement strand
GNNNAAAAAAAAATTTAACATCACTTTAAGCCTGGTTGTGAATGGGAAGATGAACATGTAGGAGAAAGACAATGCACTCTCAAGTGTGGACAGACACTTCTCCTGTGAGTCAGGCTTGTGTGGTTTAGAGTAGCAAGATGTCTGTCTGTGGTAGCTTCTGAGGTTACATATCAAAGTGTTGCTAAGGAACTCCTTCTCCACTGAATGAGATCATTGGTCAGTACCTGGGGAAAATTGGGTAGGATTTCAGCAGATAAGGTAAAGCTATGGGTCACAGGATCTGTAAGACACATTTTTATTTGAAGTATCTCTATACACAGGGAATATTGCCTTTGTGTAGGCAGTCTTCATGACAACTTTTAATGGTGCTGGAATTCTTGCCTCTCTGCTGGCGAAAGTCTCAACCAGACTCCACATGAGGTTCTCTTTTCCTTTTCCATTTCTCCTTAAATTACCTTGTCTACCCTGTTTTAGTTTCCCCTGTGAGACTTTAAGCTTGTAATCTTTTTTTCTTTTTTTATTATTAAAACAATTTTCTGTGAGCTTGTAATCTTAACGGTTGATGACAAAGATCCATTTTCCTAACTTCTTCATGGCTGAACAGGGATGTAGAACCTGCCTAGTAGGAGTTCAAAAATCTCAACCAGGGAGCTGGACAGATGGCTCAGCAGTTAAGAGCACTTGCTGCTCTTCCAAAGGTTGGCACTCCCATCAGGTGGTTCATAACCACCTGTGACTTCAGCTCCAGGAGACACAATGACCTCTGTGGGCACCCTCATGTTCATACACACACACACACACACAATTTTTTTTTACACACACACACACACAATTTTTTTTTAAAGTCTCAGCCGGTGTGGTCTAAAGTGGAAGGGAGTACATGAAGGACCTGTGCTTGCAGATCTGGATTGTTCTTCCATGGGAATCTGGAATCTGGGAGAGGGCATTAGCNGGATATCAAGCCACATAAACAATAAGTGATTGTTATGCCTGATCCCAAAATTAGCACCAATAGCAGGACCTTACTTTGGGTATGTAAATCTCAGAGGACTGAGGACAAACTACCCCCATTATCCTGTGTATATGCACAGCACTCTAACAATGGCACAAGTTCTGCTTGGGCTGCTGTTAGAACAGCAAGGACATCAGGCCTTGTAGTACAGCTGTCTCAGTCATCTGAACTTCTAACTGTAGGAATGAGACTCCTTGGGCTGAGACAATTACAAGAAGGAATCCCATGGTNGGATNGATTAAAAGAGAAAATTGTGTAAGACTGCAATCACCAAGTATGCTCTGAGTGCCTAANAGAAAAACATCCACGTCGATCAANACAACCAAAGTACAGTGAGGCTGCCGTGACAAATGGGGCTTCCCTTTGCATTTAAGAGGTTAAGATGTCTTTTTCTCTTGTTTGAAAAGAATTTTTAAGTTTCTTTGAACAGTTTTCAAGTATAAGCAGCCTTATCTTCAAGATACATTTGAGACTATGGAGACTCAGAATGGATTTGATTCCTTGCTAGCCTTTTCAACTCCTCTCCGCTTGGTGGAAGGGGTGCAGGGGCNGTAGGCCTGTACCCAGCCTGGGAAAGCACCAGCCTCCAACAGAAGATATTTGTACCCTTGACAGGGTAGTAGTTGAATGAAATCCGCTTGTCTATCTTTTCCTTGGAAAGCTCCTGCCCTCTGCCCTAGGTATTGTAAAGGTGGTNATNTTGCTTAGCTCCTNTTATTAAAGAGAAAGAAAGCACAGGCTCTAATGGCATTTTTGGACTGTGGAATTTGGGCTCTTTTCCCCAAAGGCACAAGTGAGTAGGACAGTTAATGACTGTCTTTTGAGGTGCTATGAGTCATGAAGTCTCTCAATAGTTGTTGAGCAAGATCCTCTTGCTCTCTTGAGTGAGCCCACGAGCCATTTGTAGTGGGTTGATCTCACCGAGTGGCCTGTTCCCTCTGTTTCTGTTTAATGATTGTCGGTAAGAGGTTTCAGAACCCATGTGCGGCCCCAAAGCACNGTGCAGTTGTCACAGTTTGGAAGCATCCCAGCTACCATACAGTTTATTTGGAATTTTAAATTTATTATTATTATTATCACTGCTATTATTATTATGCATGTGTGTGTGCATTCCATCGCACATGTGTGGAGGTCAGCAGGCAACTCTGTAAAATTGGTTTTCTCCTTCCAACTTTACATGTGATCTGGGAGTCACACTCGGGTCGTCGGGCTGGAGCAGCAAGGGCTTCTGCCTGCTAAGCCACTTTTGTTGGCTGTGTGGGACTCTTAGGTGTCATGTTTTAGGGCAAATCCCAAGGCTAGGGCTGACAATAGTGACACCTTTGGCTTTGACGTATTTCCACTGACACTAGTTACTTCACGTGCTTCCTCAGGGGTCCTCAGTGACAATGAAGGGATACAACAAAGGCCAGCAGTNAAAAGAAAATTCCCATGTTTAAAGTTTGTTTTTAAATTCTATGTGGGTGGAGAGGTGAGGGCAGGTGCCCCAGACTCCAGAAGGGGGTGTCTAATCTCTGGAAACTGGAGTGACAGGTGGTTATGGGGAACCAAATTCAGATCCACCACTGAGTCACCTCTCCGACTCCAGAAAATTAATGTTTTTATCTACTATATCAGGAGTCACCTGAGGCCGCTCAATGGTTGCAGTGGCTTGAAGAGGAATTCACTTTGGGCACTTTCAGAAGGTCCATCCTCCCTTTGGGGAGTAGGACATCTTCCCTTACCACAGTTGCCTGCTTAGCAGAGGAGGCAATGCCCTGGGTTTCTTAGACCCTTGCAGTGCCCATACTAACGACAGCTGTGGCACTCATGGCCCTTTAGCATCCTCTTGGCCTGGGGTTTCTCTGAGAGGACAGGTTCTTATCTGCCTGGGGAAATGTATCATTCCCCAGGGTTAAAGCCGTCAACTGGTGTGACTGCAATTCCTTCCCCTGGGCATTTAACGCTGCAAATAAAATTTTCTCTGTGATTGGAAACTTCAAAAGATAAATTTAAAAGTTGACTTGGGGTCCCATTGTCTGACTGCAGAGCAATGACAAAATAACCTGAATGTGACCTTCGAAGACTTTTTTTTAGAAGATCCTTCCATTACACTTGCTTAAACTTACTTCTGCAATGATGTGCTTACACTTTCTGGTTTTGTCCACACTCCTTTCTATTTCATTTTGGAGCAATCCTTTTATTTTAGGTCAAAGTTACTACCTAAAATCCTTCTTTATCTAAAGCATTTCCTTCTCTTTTAGGTTTCTTTACCCAAAATATATTTCTAAACCTATAGCCTTCCATCTCTCTCTTTCATGCTTCATGATTCTGCCTTTTTTTCTTTTTGCAAAGTTTAGAAAATATTTCTTTCTTAATAACTGTATTTTCATGAAGACCCATGAAGCTGTATCTGTAACATGGGTAGAACATGTTAATAGTTTAAAGACACTTTAATTTTCCTTCCAACAAATGTAAGTTACTGGATTTGGCAGGGATTTCAATGCTACTGTCACAGGCACTTAGGAACTGCTTTTGTCAAAGGCATCAGCTTTCTCTGGGCCCAGAATGCAGCCCACAGCAGGACAAAGCCTTCCTTTTGTGTATCTGCCCCTTTTCTTCCTGTAAGCTACTTATCTCACAGGTGAGCATATTAACCATTCAAGGAACACTGAAAGCACAAAGAGAAGTTATTGTTCGAAGCCTTGGATTCCAGGAAGAATAAAACCTAACAGGCCCAACTCCAGATGAGATCAATCACCTGTGAAAGTGGGGGGCCACACCCTAGAGCATGAGCAATTACCTCCTGAAAGCCAGCTGTCCCTCCAANNAATAAGGAAATGTTTTAACCACACTGTAGGACCAACAGGGGAAAACCAACAAGATCACAGCTTGACTGGGACTGCCCAGTTACACAAACCTTTTTAAAAGTCTATTGTTTTAATGACTTCTCCACTTAAGCTAAAGTTCATGTCAGTCCCCAGGTGAACCCGGGGGACATTGAACCTCTGTGTTAGTCCCTCCTTCCCGACTTTCACATAACTCATCTCTTTAACTGGTGAATGGAGAACAGTAGCCAAGCTAAACCTGCTGGGGCTGCCAAGGCCAGGACTTGTAACCTAAAACTCCTGTCATACTACGAGCTAAGAATTTGACCTAACTGAACATTTCTGTTTACACAAACAATCATTTATCTTCTAAGGCAATTTGGTGCCCTGTAAATAATCTATAAACACAAGCACACATACAGATGGCGCACGTGATTAGCTGTACATAAAAACAGACCAAAGATTTCGTAGCTTTCATTGATGTTTATCGTCTGTTAGGTCTGATTATTTCCTCCACAGCACTAAACAATCCTTAGTCTAAGGTCTGTGCCTCCACATGTACAACCCTTAATAACAGAAGCCAGAAAAATGCATCTCAAAGGTATAGAGCTCAAGCTAATTATTGACAGGGCTCATGTAGACAGCCAGTGAAAGCTAAAATGTGACGCTTGTGAACTTAATACTTCTTTCTTATTCCAAATGTTGAACCACAGAGGAAGAGGTGACACCTTTAAAGAGTAAAGTTTACTGAATACTATTTTGAGCCATATTCCCCCACTTTTGAACTTACTCTGAGACTAAATTATGTTCCTATGCTTGTGTATCTAAAGGAAATCAACCTGGACTGGACAATCTAATGACCTGTCTCAGGGTCATTAACAGACTAAAGAGCAGGTGAAAAATTTCTTCCCAGGCTTCCCTGGAGACCATCTGTGAACTGTGTCTCTTTGCAGTAGTTTAAAGAGGCAGTAACACTCAACAGATGGGGTTTTATTCTTCTCAGGAAATGAGGATCATGGAGTCTAAATTTGTCTGTTTGGGCACTGGCAAGTTCTAGAAGCCTCAAAGCATCCTCTGGTGAGACGCTGGAGTTAAAATGGGATCAGAATCTTCAGCAGAAGAAGGTTTTGGCTGTAAAACACGGGTGAGGAGATGGCACGGCTCCCTATACCCAAGGTGACTCAGCTCACAGAAAACAGACAAAATAGGAACAGCTGGGAGGACTAAGAGGAAGATTTTAGGATCAGAGAGGGACTAGAGCATGTCGCACACAGAAACAGCCTAAGAGTGGTGTAAGTCATTGGTGGAACAGTCCTTATGGTGGCGTCCTTTTGGATGACCATGATTGTTCCATCTGACCCGGGAGAGCAGTATGGATGGCTCCAAAGAGATTCCTATCTTCAAGGCAAGTGTCACTCACCAAACACTATGTGAGTCTCTGGCCAGAAACAGAGAGAAAGAAATGAAAGCCATGAGTAAAGCCAAAAGGGTAGAGCCTAGGAGCTATGTGGTTGTCAAGGAAATTCACCAACACTGCTTTAGACATGGTCCCTTTGCAGTCACCAGGAAAGATGTCAGTAGCAGTAGGCAGTAGGGTGTGAATCGGACGGACACACAGCTCCATGCTGCTACCTGTACCAGCCTGGGGAGTTTTTTGGCTTTTTGGTTTTTTGTTTGGTTTGGTGTAGGAGAATGTTTTGTCCAGTTCCTGCCAGGTCCCATGGTTCCACAGCCGCTTTTAAAATAATTCTCAGAGGCTTATATTAATTACAACTGCTTGGCCATCAGCTCAGGCTTATTACTGACTAGCTCTTACACTTAAACTCAGAATTGGACACACACAGCTCCATGCTGCTATCTGTATCAGTCTGGGGAGTTTTTTGGCTTTTTGGTTTTTGGTTTGGTTTGGTTTGGTTTTTGAAACGGGGTTTCTCTATGTAACTGTCCTGGCTGTCCTGAAACTCACTCTGTAGACCAGGCTGACCTCGAACTCAGAGATCCACCTACTTCTGCCTCCTGAGTGCTGGGATTAAAGGTGTGAGTCACCATCCGGCTGTCTGGAGAATTCTTTTAGGAGACCTGAGCACAGGAGAAGCAGGATGCTTGACTGCATCTCATAAAAGAATTTCAGACGCAGGCAATATGAAGCAGAGTTGGAGGGGTTTGTTTATTTTTAATTTATTTAANTATGTATCTATAATGTGTCTGTGTGTGAGTGTGTGCATACATGTGCAAGCCCCCACAGGGGCCAGAGGCATTGGTCAAATCCTTCTGGAGCTGGAGTTATAGGCAGTTGTAAGTTCCCCATTGTGGGTGCTGAGGACTAAACTCCAGTCCTCTGCAACAGCGATTGTGTTCTTAACACCTGCACCACCTTTCCAGCCCTAGGGCTGGAGTCTATTAAGAAGAAAATTTTTTAAACATAAATTTAAATATGAGTGTGAACAGAGACACTTAGGAAATAGACAGTACACACTCAGGGGTAGGCCTGGGCTTCCTGAGGGAGTCACCGTTAAGTTAGAATTAAGTTGCTACAACAGCCACACATAACTTTGGTGGCCTCTGAAGTTATATCCCAAAGGGCTGCTAAGAGCTTTCTTTTCTCTTTTTCAGAAAATGAGATCAGAGAGCGGTTCTTGGGGAGCACTGGGTAGGATTACAGCTGGTATGGTAATACCCTAAGTCATAAGGATCCCACAAGGAAGTTAACATACATTTTCACTAAAATGAATTTACAGTATTATTTCTAAGATTCTCAGAAAAAATTCCACATTCACACCTGGAAAGGGAATTAGGCCATACTTAAACATCAAGTATTACTGAACATAGTTCAGTGCTATTTAAAAAGTATATAAGCAGCATAATCCATTACTATAGTAACATTCTTACTTAAAATATCTCTGTATACAAGGAGTGTTGCCTCTACAGGCAACTTTCTTGTTGCTAATTACGCTGGAATTCTTGACTCNCAGCTTGTACATGCTTCACATGTTCTGGGTGGAGCTTGCAAAACCAGAAAGATCCCCAATGACCATGTCTTTCCATACTCACTTCCAGGCTAGCTCCTAACGTAATTCCACCTCTTACTAGCTGTGGTCACCAGCAGGCCTCAACCTTCAAGAAGACTTCTGAGTGAGAAGCCCCACATTCACTTTATTTTCCCTGTCTTTCTAGCCCACCATAACCTTTGCACCCACTTCCTGTTGCATTCTTGGTCTTCTACTTCCTGTTGCATTTTCAGTCTTGTTCCCTCTTTTAGAACTAGCATGTTGAGTATTATACAGCCAGGAACAACATTCTCAGTTCTACCCTGGGACTTCCTGATCCTCCTAGCTTATAAATACCAGGGCAGGCCAGTGCTTCAGGAAGCAGTGAGCAGAAATCCTCAGACCAGCTGGGTCTGCCTTTCAGGAGGATGAGGAACTCGGCGACTGCCATTTCATTCTTTATACTTGTGGCTGTCATTGGATCCCAGGCTGGGACCATACATGGTGAGTTCATTGAGCCTTCTCACCCAGCGGGCAAGTCTATGGGAACTTTAGAACTGGAGAGGGGACAGAGAAGGAGACCACTGCACTCCTGGAAATACTCATCATCCTTGACATAGTGATGGAATTTACTTAGAAACAGCATCATATTACAGACCTGCCTCTGTCTGCAGCCTTTAGACCCTGGAGGAAACTAGACACANATGCTGGGTCCCATTTGGGGAAGCAATTATGTTTGATACATTTCTTTAGCTGACTGTGCTAACTCCAAAGAACTGGAGGAAAATTCTAAGTCTGAGGGAAGCAGACTTACATGATAGAGTATCAGACACCACCTCCAATAACTCTATCATTTTGGAAAAGTGGAATGGGCAGGTAATCAACTCTACCTCAAATCATTTAACCATGCTATTCTTTTATTTGACAAATGTATATCCAGCACTTCTTTTATGCTGGACTGCTACTGTTCTGTTTGTCTTAGGGCTGCTAGCACATTGATTCCTCCTAACAAGCCTGTGGGGTAGGNGTTGTCATAGAAAATGGAAATTTGCCTTTTTCGTAGGGGAAAACAGTAGACCATTGGTGATTTTACATATTTTTTTAATTACTGCGACTGCTGTCATTTTATAAATGAGAAAACTGAATCATAGAAGTCATAGCCTTAAGATTAAGGCTGGTAAGTGGTGGAACTGGAGTAGGAGCTATTCTAGAATGGGGAATAGAAAGCCATGGTCATTTAGGATCTTTTCTGAGTTTTGCAAGCTCCACCTAGAACAGGTGAAACATGCCACAGTGTATCCATGTGGCCTCCTTTATGTAAGCCATGCTGACCTCACCACCTCTTAGTGTCCTGGGGGCATGATTCCTCCACCCATGTGAATATCAAAATCCACAGATTTCCTGTCAATTTATAACCATGCACATACTCATCTGTGTGTTAAAAAAAACTCTAGACATTTGTAAGGCTTAAAACAGTTTAAATGCCAGTGAATACTCATTGTATTGTTGCTTAGGGAATGATGGCTAGAAGGAGTCTGTAGTGCTTCAGTTACGTTTCAGGAAATTTTTCCACGGTTGAGTCAGTGGATGTGGAAGCTCCAAATCCAATAGACCAACTCTACAGAAGGAATAAGCTGAAAAACACTGGAAAACAGTTGTTGGATGAGTTGATGGCTTAATCCTTACTGCCACAGTCATTAATTAATGTTTTGATATAAGAAGTGGATACCAATTTTTTAGTTAGATTTGTTTTATTTTCGTGCATGTGTGTGTCTGAGTGTGTGCATGCACACATGTGTGCAGATGCCTTTGGAGGCCGGAAGAAGCTGTTGGATCCCCTGGAGCTGGAGTTACACGCAGTATGAACCCCCTGACATGAGTGCTGAGAATTGAACTCTGGTCCTCTGCAAAAGCAGCAAAAGTGCTTTAACTACTGAGGCATCTCTGCAGCCACTAAATATCAACTTTTTGTGGCAGGGGGCAGCTCAAGACAGGGTTTCTCTGTGTAGCCTTGGGGGTCCTGGAACTCACTCTGTAGACAAGCTGACCTCGAATTCAGAGATCCACCTGCCTTTCCCTCCCTAGTGCTAGTGATCAAAGGTGTGCGCCACCACAGCCAGCTTAAATATCAACTTTTAAAGNTACCTTTCGGNTGTGATAATCTAACTTCAAGTTAGAAAAGAGGGAAGTGAAGGAGGGAGAAAGGAAAGGCTGGTTGAGGTGCATTTGCCTAATTATTGCAAGGCAGGTTTACAGTACTTGATCCGGAATCTTTGGTGCTACATGAATTTTGTAATGCAGAAGTAGAGTTTTGATAAGTTAATATAACAACAATTTCTGGGTATTGACCAAAAAATTTCAGAGTAGATACATGGAAAGATTTTGATACACTCATGTTCATAGTGGAATTATTTGCACCACACGGAAGGGAAAGCCATTCTACATATCCATCAGCAGACGAGTAGATAAGTAAAGTGTGATAGGCATGCTTCTGCAAGGGACTATTACTCAGTGTTGAGAGGGAAGGACACTCTGGTATGTGCAACAAAATGGATGAACACTGAGGAATTGATATGGTGAGTGGAATATGCGAGTCACAAAGGGCAGGTACTGCCTGGTTCTGTTCACATACTTAAAGAAGTTGATTTGTAAAGACAAAAGAGGCGCGGTGGTGCACACCTGTAATTCCAGCTGCTGGGAAGCTGAGGTGGGAGGATTGTGAGTTTGAGGTCAGTCTGAGTGACACAGCAACACCTTGTCTTTAAAAAAGAAATCACACACAGAGAGTAAAGTGATGATTGCTAAGCTGAGAGGGGGAAGATGGGAGGTAATATTTAGTGGGTTCTGAATTTCAGTTTTGCAGGTTGGAGAAGTTGTGAGTGGACAGTGTGGTAGTTACACATTGGTTTGAATATACTTGATACCGTTAAACTGGACACTTATTTCTCAAGTATTTTTGAAGGATCACAGGGCAGGGAAAATCTCATAGCAAAAAGACACATTAGCCTGGGGCAGACCTTCAACCCAGATATGTTAGCACAGATCCAGCAACAGAGCCTGCCTGCCTTCGAATGGGAGAAGGGGAGTAGGGCATGGTGGTGCACACAGTACTCTTTGTACTCAAAAGGCCAAGTCGGGTGGCCCCTGGACAGAATGGCAAGATCTTTCCTCATTCACCAAAAACTGGGGTTGGGATATGTGGTGAGTAGAGGGGATAATACAATGCTGCCAACCATGAATTTCTTTCCCCTACCTTGTCTGTTTCTTCCAGAAACAATACTAGGAGAAATGAGGAGAGAAATTCATCACTCTAGATCTCCAGAAGTTCTTCAAGGTAAATGACCAGATATGACATATTTTAAAGGATTGGGTGGATACTGTACTGTAGCTTCACTTTCCCTACTGAGGGAACAGGATGGAAGGGCCCTGAGGATGGCGAGCATCTCTGGAAAGAGCTTCATGGCCATGGGGGCTCACTCCAGTGATGCCTTCTCTACATACACCTGGGTGCCCTGAGTCCAGCTGCTTAGAGCAGAAGCATGTCCTGAGTCCTGGGCCTTCTCACCCTCCACGGGATCCCCACAGGACTCTTGAGAGCAACGACTTGGCTCTTGAGTGGCCCTTTGTCTTCCTCCAGGCGTTCACAGNTCTTCAGACTGCTGCTTCTCCTATGTCTCACGGATCCCGTGTTCAAAATTTGTATCCTATTTTCCAACGAGTGGTGGGTGCATCAATCCAGGCATTATGTAAGTGTCAAACATACTCATGGTGTGTTAGGGAGAGGGGGAGCCTCCAGGATCTTAGATGACATAGTGGATAGGTTTCCAGGAAAGACCCATCCTTGGATCTCATCGGGGAAGGGGAAGGGATTTCAGGGTGTAGAGAAGGAGACTGCCTGAGTCACTCCATTAGGGAATCTCACAGGCCTAGAGAACACCCCAGAGAGGAGGTGATCTGAGCCATCTCCTGGAAAGAACAGATTGTTGAATGGAAACTCGGAGGGTCTGGAGGATGGCGCACCCCTTCCCTATTTACTAGAGACCTCTGTTTGTAATCTTTCTTCCCCTTTTTCTCCAGCTTTGTCGCTAAGAAGGGGAGCCAGATCTGTGCCAACCCCAGGGATCCCAGAGTTCAGGAGTGCATAAAACGCCTGAGGCCAATCACAGGACCTGGGAACCTAGCTATTGCTTGAGAAGGAGGGCATATATTGCCAGCCACCTTCTTCTGTCTTCCCCAGTGACCATCTAGGAGGCTCTACGCATTTATTTTTATAGATATTTAAAGGATTTATCCTGCTGTTCAGGTTTAAAGCGGCTCCTGTAGTCAACAGTATTTATGGGGACTCAGCTTGACATGGCTAGAGCCATCTTGAGTTGTAACCATCATGATTGTCTCTGAGTAACTATTGAGTTTTTCTGCATAGCTTCTCAGCAGATTATAAATGGATAAACTGTTAGAGCACTCTTTTGAGGCTTTGGAATGTGTCTGGTTCTGATATTAACTTAAGCCAGGTACATCCAGCCAAGATGAAGTCAATTTTGCCCTAGCCCATACATACGGCCAATTTTGTGGGGACCCGGATGTTCTTCCTACCACCCTAGAGCAGTAAGCACCACCACCACCCCAAAGAATAAAGTGCATCTATGTAGCCACAAGTCTGTCTGTCTCTTTCTTTAGATTCACAGAACTGTGGGGCCAGTCTGAAATTGGACTATTGGGGAGAAATTATCGAACTTACTCATCTTGAATTTCGAGGGGAAGTCTTGTAACTTTGGATATTTTATTCAAAACCAAAGACATCATGGTATAAGTTTTAAATTTCTAAGAACACAGCTTATTCCAATGTAGACTTCATATCAACAATATAATTTACCCACATTAAATTGGCTAAAATGTCTTTGAATTTTGTCCCTGTTTGGTGGGGTTAAGGAGTGATAAGGGCCTCTGAGAGGCTGAGGAACAGAGGCAGTATCAACCATGAACTCAGGCCTTCCCTTTACCTGCTCTGATATTCTTTGTATTGCTACAATATACTAGATTATGCTCTTATGAAATACACATTTGAGAGTAAAATGGCTGAGTAGAGGCTACCTCTGAATAAGCAAGTCAAGTGGAGGATCAGAATAAGAAAAAAAAAATACACTTTGTCCCAGAGAGACAGAGCTTCAGAACCCTGGAAGGGAGTGAAAGGAACCCTGGGGGGAGGGCAGAATATAAACCCCCCATGCAGGGAAGTAACTGATGGATGTAGCCTGCCTCATGTTGTCCCCAGTGGGAGGAGGGNACAACTTCCAGTCACAGGGCAAGCCTGCATCTCTCATGAGGCTCAAATCCAGTTGTAGGTTTTGCTGCGACAGTGGCATTTGGATGGGTCAGTGGTGGAGAGAAATACCATTTGTTCACATACCTGATAGGAGGGCAACAGTCAGGCACCATCTTGAGTTAAAATCTGTTACTCAAAACTGAGCTGTGCTGGGGACCTGAGGCCAAGGAACATCTACCAGTTGGGGAGCCATAACTTGGCTTGCCACAACCTCTAAGTGAGGGAAGTTGATGCATTGTGGAGAGCTGTAGGGCTGGACATAAATGAGCTGAAGGTTCAAGTCACAGGGGGTTAGCTCAGGCTGAGACGTGTGTAAGAGAGATAGCCCTGCCCTTGATGACAGGGAACAGATCCTAACAACTGAAAATAATCCCAGATTTGATAGTTCTGAGCCTGAAGCAGGCGGATAGATCAAATCCTAGAGCCAGCCGTTGTTCACTGCCATAGGACCCAAGACCTCTGAAGTTCCAAGAGTGTACAAGATACCTACAGTGATTCTAAGTTATGGCATGTTGCCAGTTAAAGTAACCAACANGATACCCACAGTGGCATTCCCCCAGCAGGGTGATTCATACTCAAGAGGTCTTGAAACTATGAAGATAGGTCCTCTGCTCAAACCAACCTCAGTGCTGCGGTTTCCTCCCACATTCCCAACACACTTGGGAAACACCCTCCAGATAGAATATAAACCATTCCAATCTGGCGAGTCTTAGGAGGATGAAGAATCTGCCCAGACCACAGAAGGAAACCTATAGGCCCACAGAATCTCTGCTCTGCAAAGAATGGGAACTGCAAAAGCAAAAGACAGTGCAAATGGATGTCACACACCTGTCCAGTGCAGATGGATGTCACACACCTGTCCAGTGCAGATGGATGTCACACACCTGTCCAGTACAGACTCAACACCAGCATAAACCATAGGAAATACAGGAGTATACAGCTTAGCTGGTCCTCTCCCATCTCTGAGCATAAAAGGAGGATCCCAAAAGAATACAAACAAACATCTGAATTAGATAAGGAGTAGATACATGATATGAAAGAGGAATTCAATAATAGAAACACTGAAGAAAAACAATAATGAACTACTGGAAATCCAAAATATAATGAGTCAAATTAAAAGTTCTACAGAAACCCTCACCAGTAGAATCAGGCAATAGAAGCACAGCATATCTGAGCTTGAAGGTAATATACAGGGACAAGAACATGACAAGGACAAAGATGAATTAATGAAAAGGTGTGAGTTGGACTTTTGAGCTATTCGGGACACTAGGAGAAGGTAAAATCTAAGAATCACGGGTGTAAAAGAGGGTAACAAATCCCTTTCCAAATGCATAGAAAACATCTCCAGTGAAATCATAGCAGAAATTTCCCCCACACTAGGCAAAAAAAAAAAAAAACGTCTATTCTGACAGAGGAAGCATCTAGAACACCAAGTACACAAGATCTGAACTTCCTTTTGTCATATATAATTAAACCACTAATTATCACAACGAAAAAATGTGTAAAAAGCAGCAAGAGATAAACACCAAGTCACGTATCAGGACAGGCTCATCAGAAGAACAGTTTTCTGCAGGAAATTTAAAGAACAGAAAAGCTTGGAATGGTGTTCTTCAAGTTTGGGAAGACATCAACCTCCAGCCCAGACCACTATTATCCACAAAGTGCTCAGTCATAACTGAAGATGAAAGGAAGAACTTCCCACGATAGGAAGAGGCTTATGAGCCTCAAAAGGCCAAAACCTGGGTCCCCTACAAAAGCAAAAAGCACTCTCAACCAATGAGTTCTCTTTCTAGACTTCCCTTCCTATTTTATTTGACCACATTGGAATAAAACTACAAATAAACAACAAACATTCACTAACTCATGGAGTTTAAATAACTCACAATGTAGACCAGGCTAACCTCAGACTAACAGAGACAGACCTGCCTCTGGCTCCCAAGTGCTGGGATTAAAGGTGAGCACCACCACATTCAGCCTCAGATGTTTCTCCTGATAGTCATTCTAAAGAGATTTTTCCTCTTAAGTTAAAGGATATTAAAAATATCTAAGGGGGCTGGGGAGGAGGCTCAGTGGTTAAGAGCACTTGCTGCTCCTGCAGAAAACCCAGGTTCACTTCTCAGCACCCACATGGTGGCTCACAAACATCTGTAACTCCAGTTCCAGGGGATCTAATGCCCTCTTCTGACCTCCATGTGCACTGTATGTATGTAGTACACATACGTACATGCAGGCAAAACACTCATGAATATAAAACAAAATAAATCTCTAAAAAAATAAAGAAAAATAATGAAAGAAGGAGCTGATATCAATTTTATATAGTTCTAGTAAGACATATAAGCTTGCGTTTATAATCTGTATGTCTCAGTCCACTGGAAATGAGCATAAGTAAGTATCCTCCAAGTTGACCCCTCAGCNGAGGTCTGAAAGGAGCCCCCACTCCAACCCTGTGGTCAGTGCTAAAGTATTGAATGAATCTCGTAGCGGGAGAAAT
This sequence comes from Neotoma lepida, assembly GCA_001675575.1. NCBI lineage: Eukaryota > Metazoa > Chordata > Mammalia > Rodentia > Cricetidae > Neotoma > Neotoma lepida. Next base: position 95,827 of record LZPO01066416.1, on the reverse strand, counting down.
CCTTCTGGAAATATTTATTCTCTCTGACTGAATGAATTGGAACAGTTTGGAAAGCCCCATGTCACCTTTGCCCTCTATTTCTCATTGTTCTCTGAGCCCCGTTCCCTCTTTTAGAACTAGCATGTTGAGTATCATGTAGTCAAAGAACAGCATTATGAGCTGTAACCTGGGACTTCCTGGTTCTCTCATTTTTATAAATAGCNAGGCAAGACAGGGGACAGTGAGCATTCTGAAGGCCAGTTGGCTCTGTCCACTGGGAGGATGAAGCCTTTTACTACTGCTTTCTCCTTCCTCATTTTTGCAGCTGCTCTTGGATTCCAGGCCCAGATCATACATGGTGAGTACCATGGTAACTGGAAGTCTGGGGAGAAGGGCAGCGTTGACTTCTGTGAATAATCTCTATCCCAGACNGAGCAGTAACATTTACTTAGAAACTACACCAAAGTACAGACCTGCCTTTGACTGCAGCCTCTGGACCAGTGGTTCTCAACCTGTGGGTAGTGACCCTTTCACAGGGGTCACATATCAGCTATCTTTCTATCAGATGTTTGCATTGTGATTTATAGCAGTAGCAAAATTACAAGTTATGAAGTAGCAACAAAAATAATTTTATGGTTGGGGGTCACCACAACATGAGGAACTGTATTAAATGTCAAAGCATTAGGAAGGTTGAGAACCACTGCTCCGGATCCTG